>VMBQ01002941.1:22449-35781 GCA_007657795.1 Dreissena rostriformis | reverse complement strand
TTAACCCTTTGCATGCTGGGAAA
Source organism: Dreissena rostriformis (assembly GCA_007657795.1). Taxonomy (NCBI): domain Eukaryota; kingdom Metazoa; phylum Mollusca; class Bivalvia; order Myida; family Dreissenidae; genus Dreissena; species Dreissena rostriformis. The sequence continues at coordinate 35,758 of VMBQ01002941.1, read as the reverse complement.
TTTGTCGTCTGCTAAAATGTCGTCTGCTGAATTTCTAAAATTAGCATTTTCTTGGATTTTTTTCAAAGAATACTATCAGAATAGCAAACAGTTTGGATCCTGATGAGACGCCACGTTCTGTGGCGTCTCATCAGGATCCAAACTGTTTGCAAAGGCCTTCAAAATCCGGTTCCAGCGCTCAAAGGGTTAAGCAGCAATCTGCTTTGACCACTTCCACAGTTGACTGGCTGTTTAACACAGGTTTGACTCTAGATATACAAATTGCTAACAGTGGGTTGTCAAATAGTATAGTTTGGCCCAAAACTCAGCATCAACTTCTTATAACAACCCTAAAGGCATAGAGAATTCAAGAAAAAAGTTTTGTATAATTAAATCAAGCCATGCAGAAAAAAAAATAGTTACACAATAACTCATGGTGGTGTATCACAAACTAACTATCAAAGTACTGTTATGACCTTTTTTCTATGCAAGCTAAATTTTGACTGGAGTTCACTTTTATCATAGCTTTGAGGTTAAGATACATCAAAGTAGGGCCCATGTGTTAATTAATTTATATATTTACTTAATATATTTAGTGCTTTATACAACAAGTTCCTATGACAATACACGATTAAATGACATAAGTCACTGCAATTAAAAGAACTGATTCGATGGTATACAGGTTTATTTGTTGAATGCATTATTCTTCTATGAATAAATTAATATCACTAGTTCTAAATGTGACACACTCAGCCATTTACTGCATGTGACAAACATTATACCAACCACTCACATGTATCTATTTACTTTTACACAACACTTTGCGTGCGGACATTATTTAAACCTGGACAATCACATGAGCCTTGCTCTAGGAAAACAGGGCTTAATGCATGTGCGTAAAGTGTCGTCCCAGGTTAGCCTGTGCAGTCCGCACAACACTTTCCGCTTTTATGGATTTTTTCATTTATAGAAAGTCTCTTCTAAACAAAAATCCATTTGAGGCAGAAAGTGTTGTCCATGACTAGCCTGTGAAATGAATATTTGCAAAAATTTCACACACATGCATTAAACCCCATTTTCCAAGAGTGAGATATTTGTATTGTGATCATAGACAGACCACCCTTGTTTTGCATGACCAAAAATAGCAGCGTCAGCTGACCTCTGATCAGAGAACTTACCTTGCCAAAAGCTGATTGGGCTTTTGCAAACCCATTGAATCCTCCATAGCATCTTTTACGAATAAATCCAGTATTTCTTTTAAACATCATAGTTAGATTAACAAGAAATCACATACATATTGGTGTCCTATTATGTAGGTTTAGGTCCTTCTGCACATTTGTATTGTTATTGTTTCCATTGAAAATATTGTGTATTTAAAACTGTTAGGAAATAAATCATATGCTCCATTCCATTATTTTACTGTTAAATTAACATAAGCCCAGAACATGTTGACAAAAACAAAAACACTGTAAATTTAGAATCCACTAACTGTTTTATACCATGCATTAACATTAATTTTTCCCCTTCAATATTACAACACTGATAAAAAGTAACACATTTACACACAAAATGTGATATTGTAACCGATGTTAAAAGCTCATTTCACACAGCTTTCTTTCTGAATTCTTTAAAGTTACGATTTATCTTGTTTGTAAATCACGTTCACTTAAAGCAAACTGTTCACCCCTAATCCACATGTATTGTTCTTGAGAACAGCACACATAGCAACCACAGATTTCTATCTGGACTTCTTAACATCTCCGTTAAACGCCCCCTGAAGGTTGCTACACCTCACTTGATTGTTGGCGAACATTTAAGGGAACTTGTTCACAGTTTGAAATGAGACTTTTCCAACTTTTTGTCACAGATGCAAAAAATAACTGAACAATCTACATCTGTAAGCGAAATAACATCTTAACCCTTTGAGTGCTGGAACCGGATTTTGAAGGCCTTTGCAAACAGTTTGGATCCAGATGAGACCCCACAGAACGTGGCGTCTCATCAGGATCCAAACTGTTTGCTATTCTGATAGTATTCTTTGAAAAAAAATGAAGAAAATAATGATTTTAGAAATTCAGCAGACAACATTTTAGCAGACGACAAATTTCCCAGCATGCAAAGGGTTAAATGACGGAGATTCATACTGAAAATACATTTTCATTTATGAATAATCATCGTGAGAAATTGATACAATTATAAAGCGTTGCAAACGCGAAACGATTGACAAATTTGGAGAGTTCTGTTGTTATCATTATATTTTGAGACATTACGTGGATTGCTTACATAAAGTTTAAAATAATTGGCATGGTATATATAAGCATGGATGGCTGAGTGGTTAAAGCGCTAGCATTTACTTCAAGGGGCAGTGGTTCGAGCCCAGGTGTGTTGAACTTTTTTACTTTTTTTTTGCTTTCTTTAATTTTATTATTTTTTTATATTGGAGCTATTTATTTCCGGTGTTTACATTTATCAATTTGAAGCATTTAATGCCAAACTTCAAAACATGGCAAAATGTGTGAACAAGTCCCTTTAAAGGGACAAAGTAGACTTAACTGCTACTTTTATTTCTGTCAAACGATTCATTCATCATAGATTGCCCAGAGCATCTTTGCACTTACTTTCCCCATTGTATACAGTTGCCTGAAAACACATGGGGCTAGAACGTTGTAATGGTGGTAAAATGTGGTATGTTTGGACCTAAAACGTCAAACACCAAAGTCATATGTCATATAAGTAACATCAATTACTATTGTTTATTGACAGAGTAATCCCATGTATGTTGAGTTGCATTATTTTATGGCAATTCAATTATTTGGAATTAATTGATCGCTTTTCAGATCATTATATGACTTTGGTTTGGACATTTTAGGTCAAACACACCACCATATTATACCACCCTTTTATCCCCCCCACACACACACACCCTAGCCTGAAAACACAGTTTCCAAGGTTTTAGTTGGTTTCACTTTAGTACCTGCTAAGTTTAATGTTTTGTTGCCATTCTTCACATTGTTCTTAACTTAAGTTCAAGATCAGAAATAATTTAGTAGGTTTCAATGCTTACCTTAAAAAGTCAGGTTTAAAAGGAGTTTTAATGAACTAAACTCACCACAAAACAATAGATGAACACCACAAAAAGAATTCAAAGGAAAAAACTAAATAAGGCCCGAAATATTTGACGAGCAAGCTTGTAGAGCAATATAAATGCTATCAGAAAGATTTAAACTGAGTTTGACACTTTAATTACGTGATAGAGCAATACATCTAGATGAACACTTTGTTGTATTTGATTTCGATCACTCATTAGCTTCACAACTTTTGTTGTATTTTTGCATGTTACTACTTTTTTGGACACCAAATAATTCACTGTTTTTCATTAATCTTTCATGTTGCTAATTTGCACAATTAAATTATCAATTTATTCTCATATTAAAGTGAATATATACACATAAATTGTCACACATTATGGTTGTTTTAAATGAAAAAGTGTGCACAAATAATATTTATTAATATTGTCAGTTTATTTGTAAGTTTAAATAAATTGTATGGACTCTGTGTCCCTCTGAAATGACTCACTAACTACACAAGTCCAAGTGACAATATTGATGAATGGACGGAAGGTGATATCCAAGTTGAAGTAATTAACTCTGACAGAGCACACTCCAGCCAGTAATTAATGTGGGCGATAATTATAGTATCTATTGCTCTAAATTATGTTTTTGTCTCACTTTTGTTCAGGGAAGTTGGTGTTTTTAGTACGTAGTGATCACAAGAATGGTTTGAGACAACAATAAGGTGAATTTTTTACAAAAATAAAAATGATGGCGTATCCAACATAAATGATGGTGTATCCAATATAAATGATGGCGTATCCGATATAAATGATGGCGTATCCAACATAAATGATGGCGTATCCAATAAAGATGGCCGCATATCCGATATAAACGATGCCATATTAAATTAAAATTAATCATATCCAATATAAATCAATATACATCTAAATGCATATAATTGTAATTCAAATAAAACATGTTCACAAAACAGGAAAAACATTTTATTGATAATTTTTAGCAAAAATTCCAAATTATAAATTCATCAATGCGCTAATTACAAATTAATCAAATTCACTATCAGCGTATAGGTCAAGTAAGCTGAAGATACATCAACACTGTATTTCCAGTTTTCCACACAACAAAACACCACTCACCGCATCCAAACGGACTTTCAGATCTGTTGCACTTGATTTAAGTTTCTGCAGCTGCTGAGCGCTCTCGTCCTTTTTATCGGTTAAACCGGTCACAACCAGTGACTCTGCCTCCTTGATGGACCCTCGAATCTCATCCTGCTTCTGGTCCACACTTTGATGAAGGTCCTGAAATTTCAAAGATTTGACCGTTCAGTGATTTTCCAAGCCAGTTTGGGGCCAAAACTGGGCCACATCAGGGCTTTTTTCCCCAGCTTTGTAAAGCTGCCTTGGCCCCATCATTTTGTGTAAACAAAGGCACCGCATAGCTCGGCTGTGGGTGCTTGGATTTTTTATTTTATTTTACCTTTGACCTTGAAGGTCATCATTGACCTTGACCTTTTCACCACTCAAAATGCGCAGGTCGATGAGATACACATGAAATAACAAAACAAAAAAAACAGAAAAAAAAGTTGTTTGACCTTTAACCATGAAGGATGACCTTGACCTTTCACTACTCAAAATGTGCAGCTCCATGAGATACACATGCATGCCAAATATCAAGTTGCTATCTTCAATATTGCAAAAGTTAAGGCCAATGTCAAAGATTTGGCACGCCGCAGACGGCGGATGAGATGGCTATGACAATACCTTGGGTTTTCTTCGAAAACAGGCGAGCTAAAAATGAGTCACAAACTTTTCAAAATTGTGAAAAAGTGAGTCACAAACTGTTCAAAATTGTGAAAAAATGAGTCACAAACTTTTTAACTTGTGAAAATTTGAGTGGCGAACTTCTTTAAATTGTGAAAATTTGAGTCACAGACTTGTCAAATGTTTGAAAAACTGCCATTTTCTAATTAGGAAAAAAACCTTGACGTGGGCCCCATTCGCAAGCCAAAAGATTTTTTTCACACAAATTACTTCAAATAAGCTATTGCACGAAATTTTCAAAATGTACTTTTTGGTATGCTCAATTTTTAATCCATTAACAGCTTTTTTTCTAGACTGATTAAAATGTTCGCATCAAAAGCGATAATAATATCATAGTCATACAAATTAAAAATTCTGTTGCTTAAATCAGGCCTTATAATAATGTATCGGTCTCGAAGCTGCTCTCTTTATAATTGTGATCACTATTATGCTCAAATTTAAAGGTCAGGAAAAGTGAAACCAGTCTGACTAGAAAGCGTTTTTGAAAGTTCATAATGAGCCCTGACTTAATAACATACCCCAACCCAAATATAGCTCCAATTACAACAAAACATTGGTTTTGAATGCCCTTTGAACCCTATGGATATTTCTATATAAGTTTATTTGACAGATGGTTTAGATTGATATATTGAATAACACTTATATGAAAAAGATTGAAAAAAATAAATATTACCCTTTTCCCCATCAGAGGCAAAGAGAAAATGGCTTTATGCAACCAGCTCAAAACCAGAACCGCCTGCAAGTAACTTACAGTCTGTTCAGTTTTTGTGTTGTTTGCTGCTCATCAGTATCTTATTTTAAAATATAAGAAGTGATGTGTTTGTGAAACACTATGTCCCCTTTTGAGCGATTTTGACCCATATATTTGACCTTTGACCTTGAAGGATGACCTTGACCTTTCACCACTCAAAATGTGCAGCTCCATGAGATACACATGCATGCCAAATATAAATTTGCTATCTCCAATATTGCAAAAGTTATGGCCAATGTTAAAGTTTGTGCAAACCAACAAACAAACGGACAGGGCAAAAACAATATGTCCCCCAGTATAGACTGGGGGACATAAAAATAGTTTTAAATGAAGCCTTTGAAACTTGAATCTATTCAGAAGGCCTTTCATTTAATTTGATTTTGGAAGGGACTACAAACCCATCAAAATGCTTTTCTGAGCGGTAAAGGGTTAACATGAAAGTGAAAACACTTCCAAAACCAAACACCTCCCACCCCATACTCACATGGCAGTCCTCCCGCTGTTTCTCCAGCCGCTCAGGGGTCTCGCTGGGATGCCTCTGTTGGGCCAGGCCTCGCTCCACATCCTGCAGCCATTCTGATTGGTCCTTGATGTCGAGCAGACTCTTCACAATGCCTTCATCGCTGGCCAGACTTACGTCCCCTGTTTCGGGGTCGACCTTCACTTTTGATGACATCGTCAGGAAACCATTTGCCAAAGCATCGCGTAGCGACATTTTCTGCTCGTTTGGCGTGACGAAACTTGTCGTTCTAGGATTCACTCGGTTATTGTCGATCAAATCTCGTAAAGTTGCCGAAGTGTCTGCAAATTTGTTAGGATCCACCTCTGGGTCAATGTAGCCTCGTTTTATGGCTTCAGCAAGAGTTATCTTCTCCTTTGTTTTCGGGTCGATATAACGTCCAGATTCAGGATCGAATGCCCCACTGTCCATCAGGGATCCCAGACTTACGATGTTTCCGGTCAGTTTGTCAACAAGCATCACACAGTTTGGATCGAATACTCCTGCAGCTATTGCAGCTCCTATTGACATATTGTCACCAGTCAGTGGGTCAACTACCATGCCTGTCTTTAGATCTAGAACACCGTTGTCTGCCACATCCTTCAGTGACATTTCGTTCAACATTTCTAAAAGCGGGACAACTAAACGAGGATCAATTTTCCCTGCTTTTATAGCGTCAACAATGGACATTACCTCCCCTGTTGCAGGATTCTTGTATTTTCCATTCTTCAAATCGAGGATACCCGCTTTGATTGCATCTTCTAATGACATCAGCTCATTGCCATTCGGACCTTGAACACATTTTATGCCCATGTCCGTTTTTGCACCCAATTTTGCAAGCAGCTGTCTATTGTCAATAATATCACTGGAATTAATATCAGTCTGAATCAGACCCCTAGCGACAGCCTCTGACAGGCTGATCTGCTCACCGGTTTTAGGATCGACGAACATTCCTGTGTTTGGATCAAAGAGTCCACTCTCCATGGCAGCAGTAAGTGAAACCACCTTGCCAGCTGTGCAGTCATACAGATACACGGAACTTGGGTCCAGAATCCTTTGAGCTATAGCTGCTAGGAGTGATATGGTGTGTCCGGTATTTGGGTCAGTTACGAGGCCAGTGTCAGGGTCAAACTTTCCTTCCTTAATCAGCTGACCGATGGAATTATCGCTGTAAATATCAAAAATTTGTTTGGCAGCTTGAGCAGAGATGAAGCCCTTTTCGACTGCATCTTCTATCGACATGGCACTACCACCAGGTGGACAAAACTGGTTTTTCACAAAATCAATAAGGACTTGCGATATCGCGTCTTCTAGAGAAATATCACGCTTTCCAGATTTCTTCATCAAAGGAACAGACACGTCGTGTTTTGATCTTAAGCTCTCTGCCATTTTCTTGTTTGGATCCCTTTGTATGCCGTCTACATCGTCATCACCTTCGAAAATGTCCCCAACGCCAGCAATAAACCGCTGTTTCTTGATATGAAGCTGTTTAAAAGTCAACACATTTTCACTCGGGGTACTTGAATCCACCGGCCTGACTTTAATAAGCCCCTTTTTAATAGCATCAGACACAGACATGGTTTCACCGGTATGAGGGTTCCGGTACAGCGAATTCACCGGATCAATGACTCCGTCCTGAATAGCGCGTTTCAAGGTCAACTCCTCCCCCGTGCTTGGATTCATGACGGACAAAACCTCGTGAGAAATGTCCGAGAAATCCACACAGGTGTACATGCCATTCTCTTCTGTGATTTCGTCAAGTAATGCCGGATCTGCCACCAAATATCCACTCTGAACCGCTTCTAGAATGCTCATTTTCTCTCCAGTTAGAGGGTTTGTGTATTGGCCCGTACGGGGGTCGATGATTCCCGCAGTTATGGCCTCCTTAACGCCGACCCATTCGCCTGTTTTGGGATCAATGACACCTTCCACTGGGTACATCATTGTCTCCATTTTGTTCCGTATTGGAGAGAAACCCCCATTGTGTGAATCACCTGTTAGAATTTGACAGTCTTAATTCTGAATCCGATACTGTTAAACCAATTTCCATGAATTTTTGTTGGTCAACCACAAAAGCAAACGTTCAATTAACGTTTTCATCCAGGAATAAAATTCAACATTAAATAAAAANTTTCCCAGCATGCAAAGGGTTAATGTTGCTAGTATTATTTTACTCGTTTAAATAAGCCTACCACTGCCAAGGCTGTCAAGACATAAAATGTGACAATGACCTTTTATAGATATAAAATGTCATTATAACACTGTAATGCCAATACAACATTATAATTATTAGATAAAGAATTTAAGACAACAATCACTGTAGTCTGTATATAACATATTTACGTTTTTAACTATTTATTCATAAAGAAATAATATGGAACTTAGATAAGGCTATGTAAGTAAAGTAATTCCTTTGTAACGGTCTCATGGGGCTCCTAAAAGTCGCGGGGCCAATGGCAGGCTATGCATTCTCTCAATCTGTTCAGCAACTACATTGTCTGCTACAAAGTCACACAAGGAACATGTATAGTGATCTGAAAAGCAGACAGGGTAGCTCCTGACCACACTGTGCAGGTCTGGAGCTACGCTAACCGCATATGGCATAAGACCCATTTTCGCATGACGCGGCTCAGGTATTGTCACACTATCCCCCATCCCCTATACCCCTCTTACCATTGGTCAGATTCTGCTTGAAGTCAGCCAGGACCAGCCCACGCTGAATGGCCTCGGGTATGGACATCGTCTCTCCAGTGGTCGGGTTCTTGTATGTTCCGCTGATCTGGTCTAGTATCCCATTGGACAACGCCTGGAACACGCTCATAGGCTTTCTGGTGACAGGATCTAGCACGCCTGAAATAGTTTGGTACACATGAATGAGCTGTGATCTGTGAAAACAGGGCTGTATGCATGCGCTTAAAGTTCCGTTCCACATTAGCCTGTGCAGTCCGCACAGGCTTATCAGGGACGACACTTTCCGTTTGTATGGTCTTTTTCGTTTAAGAAAAGTCTCCTCTTAGCAAAAATCTAGATTAGAGGGAAAGTGTTGTCCCTGATTAGCCTATGCACACTGCACAGGCTGATCTGGGGACGAAACTTTACGCAAATGCATTAAGCCCCATTTTCTCAGAGTGCGAATCAAATAGAAATTGTTTACACTGAGTGACACCAGCCTGAAATTGCACTGTATTCAGATCTTACACACCTGAAAAAGATTGCACTCAGTTTTCTAAAAGACAACATTTTGAAATCAAAGGAGATCATATGAGTCTTCAACCTTGGTTAAATTTCAATAATGGGTCACATAAAATGATTTCAATAATGGGTCACATAAAATGATTTCAATAATATTAGTTCAAACATATTTCTTAATACCTATGAGAAGTATTTTTTTCATTTTTTTTTTCTTTAGTTTAAAATAACTAATTATTCAATAACTTCAAAAATCATCACATATTGTTTTCTATTCCAGCATATATCTGTTATGACAGTCACACAAATCTTCTTTAAAATAAAGTTAAAAATTGTTTGCATTTCAAGACTGCTTACCTGTGATAACAAATGGTGTAGTCTCTTTTACCACCCCACTCGACGTATCAGACGTAATTGTTGATGCCACGCGGCGCAGTTTTTGCCGTCTACGGGGTGGCGGGACAGGTGATTTGCCGGGTCGACGTTCGTGGATGTAGAGTTCTGACTTGACCAGCGTCATACAGGTCTGCTTGGTCTGACAGTCCACGTCTGTCAGTGGCAGTGCTCTGAAATAATAGTGATTCTTTGTACTTTATATTTAACAACCTGTGCCTTTTGGATTGGAAAAAATGTACGATAAACCATAAAATTGGGGTAAATGAAACATTATTGATATGATTATTAATTCCAATTGTTTATTCATGCATGTTTAACTGCAATTTTGAATTTATATAATAAAATTAGGAATTATAGGAATTATAGCGCTGTTTAATAAACTCAATTAACCAATTATTGAGTTTATTGAAAAAGCTTGGCATCTTTTTTGGGAAATTTTGGTCATATTTTTTGGGAAAATGTTACTTTTTGTCATTGGGAAACAGCCTGTAAGAGGCTGCAAGATTTGGCAAAAAAATCACTGAATAAAAATGCAGCCAGTGAGTTTATTTGAATGATGTTAAATCAAAATGTCCATGAGTCAAATCTGTACAGTTATAAAGTTGAATTCTAAAGCTACAAAATGAGAAACAAGATGGCCAGAGATCACTCACCTGTGCTATAGGGATCTATTATGGCAAGTTTTGAACCCAGGGCTACGATTTAAAAAATATTTGTTTGAGACCACAATAATGTAACAAACCAAATATAAATTTCACCCCAAACCCCCGGCCAGGGCCTATTTAGATCCCATGGGCATGATTTTTTTAAACTTAGCAGGGGAGCACTTTTTGCTGTTAAATGTTAAATATTATGCCTCTTGGCCTTTTTGTTCCAGAGAAGATTTTCAAAATATCACTATGAAAGTCTATAAACACTAGTGCATGATCCGTAGAGTACCACTAGTTGATGTTACACACCAAATATTAAACCTCTGGGCCTGTGGTTTCAGAGATTTGTAAAGTTATCTACTAAAAAGGTTTATAAAAGTCTGCCATGTCCTTACTTTTGAAAGTATGCCTCGGTAGAGAAGATGGGTCCAGTAGAGTCAGATAGCAGCACAACAGTCTTCTCTCTGAGTTTTGTGCTTTGTGCTAAGAAAACTGGGCTTTATGCATGTGTGTAAAGCGTTATCCCAGATGCAGTCCGCACAGGCTAATCAGGGACGACACTTCCCGCTTTTAAGAAATTTTCGTTTAAAGGAAGTCTCTTCTTAACGAAAATACACTTTAAGCGGAGAGTGCTGCCCCTGATTAGCCTGCACACCCTAATCTGGGACTACAGTTTAAGCAAATGAATTAAACCCCGTTGTCCCAGAATGAGGCGTAATTGACTTTTCAAAGGGTGTGGTATTAATTCTTATAAAATTCTGCAATTTTCTTACTTTTGAAAGTATGCCTTGGTGGAGTAGATGGGTCCCGTGGAGTCTGACAGCAGAACCCCAGTTTTCTCTCTGGTGTTCAGCAGGCTCTGTCTGTAGGTTTTGGCGTAGGTGAGCAACTCCTGTAAAGAAAAACAAAGCAATCTTTGTGGTGTGTATTGGCTCAACCCTTTACCTCTCAGATACGTATTTTGACCTGTTTGTAGTGCTGTAAAATCAAATTAAATTAAGACCTTTCTTAATAGATTCGGTTTTTTTGGGCTCTATTTCCAACCCTTATATACTGATGAGCAGCAAACAGCATCAAAACCTAAACAGCCTGCGAGTTACAAAACCGTCAACTTTTGAACAACCACAAAATTTAGTTCCAGCGAATTGCATTTTACAGTAAGTGCACTTCAAAAGTAACACCCGAAGATTTTTTTTGGTAAATCTTTACAGATTTGGTCAGCAGACCAAAAATATTCAACTTACTGTGGATTTAAAACAATCTTGGTGAGAGGTGTAACTGACTTTACCAGATATGCAGACTTGTGTTTACTCAATGTCTCCCATATTTTTACTTGTAATCCAAGTCCCATTGATTACCACAACTTTACCTTATACACAACGAGAGTTTTGCTGTTTGCCTGCCATGTCAGCGTGGTTCCGTTCTGAGTCTCTTTCGCATTTGGTTTCACCTGACTTAGGATCTTCCGAAAGCTTGTTGCCTGGGAAACCAGGTCTCGATAGTCAACGTCATCTTGGTCCGGCGGGGGTCTCAACACTTGTACCGCCTCGTTCATGAGTTTCATCAGGTCTGCCTTCTGATTGGTCGAAATGCTGTAGAACTGAAATGATTGCAGCAAAATTGTATAAAATTTATTTTTCAGTGCTTTTTTACTTTTTGGCAATGAAATAATTGCAAAATATTGCCACAAAATGTTATGCAGTTTTTGAAATGACAAATGTTTCAACCATGCAAATTACAATCCAATTTAACACCAAAGAAATTAACTTGTATCTATTATATACAAAAATCTCTTTTGAATCACACACAATTATCAAATTTGAAACCAAACTCAATATTAATGGCTTTGGAAGTCTTGAGACTTGAAGAGAATGGGTTCAATAAGTCTAAGCTTGGCATCAATAATTTTAAAACATACCTGGATACAATAATTATCATGGCAAATTAAAAAAAATCATGTTCAATTAATTTCAAAATTGCAAAATTAATATAATTTGGTTGAGGAAAGAGTAAATTTCAGGTTAACCCTGACCATTAAATTCGCCTTCCTACTTCATTCTTTTGGTTTAAGACAGCAGTTTAATCAAGGTTAATCTTGATAAATTCGCCTTCCTACTTCATCCTTTTGGTTTAGGACAGCAGTTTAATCCATGTAAATCTTGAACGATAAATTTGACTGCCTACTTCTTCTTTTGGTTTAAGACAGCAGTTAATTGTACAGGGATTGAAACTAACTTTTTACTATTGGTTGCCCAAACGGGCAACCATCTTTAGTATTCTGGTTGCCCAGCTAAAGAGTGACGAGCCCGGATATATGTACATGTCATGGCATGTGTATCTAATACATTCTTTAAATAAGAAAATAGATAATTAAATAACATTGCTGACATGACACACCTTCAATGCAATATGAATTATTATGAGCCTGAATTGAATCATTACCTATGCCAAAATAATGAATATTAATTGACTTATTATTGATCCATTATGTTTGCCAATTTTTATTGCACTGAATTGTTTCAAGCATTTAAAAAAGTTAGTTGCCCAGCCGGACTACCAACTTTAAAAATTGAGTTGCCCAGGCCAAAATCTACTTGCCCCGGGCTCACGGGCAACCACTAATTTCCATCCCTGTTGTAAGTTTTCCCTGAACGCCATTCATATATGAAGTACCCATATTTTCGTGCCTACCTCTTTGACAGTGGTGTCTTCTGCAGAGGCCGTCAGGTACTGGGTGAGCTGAGTACGCAGACGTTGAACACTCGTGTCCCAGTTGATCTGGAGCTGGTCCTTGGCTCTGAACAAGAAACAACAACAAATATAACAATGTCACAGACACTATAACAGAGTTTTTAATTGGCTCTGACCAAGAAAACAACACAAAGTAAAACAATTTCACAGAGACTATACTGGAGTTTTTACTTTGCTCTGACCAAGAAAAAAAAAAAAAA
>VMBQ01002941.1:5458-15581 GCA_007657795.1 Dreissena rostriformis | reverse complement strand
CTCTGCGGCGTTGGCCAGGTGAACCTCCATACATCTGGATACAGTGCCTAGCCAGGCCCAACTACGACGCATTGTGTACACACAGTCCTGTGGGAAAACAGGCAGATACAAGAAATAGGTTGAATAATGTAAATAAAGCTAGAGATTGTCACAAATGTGACTAATATACCCACAACACTTCTTCAGCTATGTTCTCTGTACACTATCTTACTAGCTCTAACCAGGCAGCAGGAATTAACTTAACAGTGCTCCAGCTAGGCCTAAATTGAAGGGCGCCCCGCCCAGCCCTCCCGAACCTCCGCCCTGCCCTCCCGAACCTCCGCCCTGCCCTTCCAGCGCTTTCGAAAGTGCCCTTTTGACAAAATACTGCGCGTCAAAGTGCCCTTTTGACAAAACAGCCCCCCTGCCTTTTTGAAATCATAGCTGGAGCACTGACTTAATATGTAGCATGCTTTTCATTTTTATGGAGCTCAAACATTCTGACTCAAACAACATTTCAACTAGAATATGTCCCCCACCTGCTTTTTTTGGTGCTTGAAAGCCCATTTATAAGAATGGTCAAGCTTAAAGTAAAGGTTGGGTAATGTGGGTCGATAGGATACAGTCATCAGCAATAACTGTGCAAGTATAATAGAGTCAAAGAAATGAGTGTTGGTCCTAGATAAAACAGTATAATCAACCTAAACGCTCACTGAAAGAATGGCAGACAAACAGACAAAAGGATTGGACACGCACTAAATGCCTCCTGCATAAAGATGTCTGGGGGGTGGCATAAAACATCAAAGATTCTGAAAATGTTTTGTACTCTGGGAAATTGGGGCTTAATGCATGTGCGTAAAGTGTATACCCAGATTGCAGTCCATACAAGAATCAGGGAGAACACATTCCGCTTTAATGGAAATTTTCGTTTTAAGCAGTTCCCATCAAAACGAAAAAATCCAGTTTGGGCGGAAAGTGCCATCCCTGATTAGTCTGTGCCGACTGCACAGGCTAATCTGGGACAACACTTAGCGCACATGCATTAAGCCTTTGAGCGCTGGAACCGGATTTTGAAGGCCTTTGCAAACAGTTTGGATCCAGATGAGACGCCACAGAACGTGGCGTCTCATCAGAATCCAAACTGTTTACTATTCTGATAGTATTGTTGGAAAAAAAATCGAAGAAAATGCTAATTTTAGAAATTCAGCAGACGACATTTTAGCAGACAACATATTTCCCAGCATGCAAAGGGTTAAGCCTGGTTTTCTCAGAGTGAGGCTCTTATATTGCTGCATACCCGATGCATTCTGGCCGACGTCTCCATGTGTTCAGGTCTGTACATGCTGTCAAACACTCCCCGCCTCTCAACCAGGTACAGGCCGCGCTCCTCAAACTCAGTCTGGGCGTTCTGAAACCAAGAATAGGGCTTGTACACACCAAACAAGGCCAAGACTTTAGTAAAAGAATAAAGAAAACTCTTTAAATTGGAATATATCAGAGTTACTTTAATGTTGTGTCAAACATGGCAATGACCACCTCTATCTACATTATTCTTCATGTAGAACATTTTTTTAATGACGTATCACCAGTGGTTGGTGAATACAGGCCCAGGTGTACAATGTCTGTCCTGAGAGGAAAGTGTTTGTCAGCATCCGTTTGTCAGTGTTTTTCAATGCCAACCAGCTGTTATTGTGTGTGTTTTCTGTCTAGAGCAGTTTCTGGGACATTAATTAGCAGGAGCCGTGACTATAGCCTATTGTTTCTAAAATACATGTTCTGCCAGAGACTTTCTGAAAATAACTTGTTGGTATGCTATACTTGAGGTATTGAAAGAATTTGATTGCGCATTTATGGCTGAAAAGGAAGTTTCTAACCCTTTAACCCTTTGCATGCTGGGAAATTTGTCGTCTGCTAAAATGTTGTCTGCTAAATTTCTAAAATTAGCATTTTCTTTGATTTTTTTTCAAAGAATAATATCAGAACAGCAAACAGTTTGGATCCTGATGAGACGCCACGTTCTGTGGCGTCTCATCTGGATCCAAACTGTTTGCAAAGGCCTTCAAAATCCGGTTCCAGCGCTCAAAGGGTTAAGTTACTACTGGTCATATTGATATACCTGGTCTTGTGCCTTGCTTTATTTCTATTAACAGCAAACCTTCAGGAAGTTTAACCAATTTAAGCCTATTGAACTCTCCCATCCTTCTAAATTGGATCAATTTATTTCCAAAATTAGGGATGTCTAGTATATTTATTTCTATATTTAGAATATTTTTTACAGAATTCCTTTAAGCAAACAGTGCAGACCCTGATGAGACGCCGCATCATGCGGCGTCTCATCTGGGACTACGCTGTTTGCCAAGGCCTTTTTTCTAGACGCTAGGCATAAATGGGTTA
Organism: Dreissena rostriformis; assembly: GCA_007657795.1. Taxonomy (NCBI): domain Eukaryota; kingdom Metazoa; phylum Mollusca; class Bivalvia; order Myida; family Dreissenidae; genus Dreissena; species Dreissena rostriformis. The sequence continues at coordinate 13,208 of VMBQ01002941.1, read as the reverse complement.
ACATTTCTTGATATATACAAGGGAAACTTACTGTTATACTACCACAGTTTCTTAAGACTTTCAAAAACAGTGAACAGTCTAACCAAAACAAGGTAATTGTTTTAAATCTGTATCAATCGAAACTGGCTGAAACAAGAATTGTCACTGTCGTGAATAAAATAGCCTCCAAATGCTACTTATAGTCTGTCTGTTCTTTTGTCCGTCTGTCTGTGATATACATGTAAGGTTCAATTTCCTTAATAATACACTAACCTGGTTAGAGGGATTGCAAAGGGGGATTATTTACTAAAATATCTAATTAGTGTTAACTTTTGACTGATTTTGTCTCTATAATTTTCAAAATGAAGGGCAATACAAGCGTAAAATTTATTCTGGTACCTTTTTAGAGGAGTCAAAATAAAATTACCCAACAAACTGCATAGTTATAACAGTAAGATATGTGTCGCGTTCTGAGAAAACTGGGCATAATGCNTCATGTTCCGGTGTATAATATAATTTATTTATTGAGTGACATCACATTCAACTCTCCCTGCAAGCTCATGGAATAAAACATCACACATTCAACTTGTGCTGTGCGATACAACCCACCAGAACACCAAAGTCATGTTATATATATTGTTATATATATCATCCTACCTAACTCACAGCTTCACACTGTCATGCCTGAAGCACAATTCTCACATTATGTATAAAAATACTAATGAATGCAAGGCTGTTGTGATTTTAACACTGGGGAATGTTTCATACAAAAAGAACTTAACGGTGAAATTAATGGGAGGCGGTAAACTACAACGGGCGAGGCATGGTATGGTATTGCGCAAGGGGGGTTAGAGGGTTATGGTTAGGGTTAGGGTTAGTGTTAGGGGTCGGGTTAGGGTTTGGGTTAGCCTAAACCCAACCCTAACCCTAACCCGACCCCTAACCCTTACCCTTACCCTAACCCTTTTTTTGGGTTATCACCCCTATACCATGCCTCGCCCGTTGTAGTTTTCCGCCTCCCGAAATTAATGGTCAACTAAGGTAATGAAAGGTAATGAAAACATGACAGTGCCTTGACCTCAGCTTCAAGCCACAGTCCTGAGTAAAAGTATTTAAAAGGGCATACTTAATTTCAGATACAAGATAATTTTTATAATGTTTATTTCAATGACAACCATTTTTGTAAGAAATGCCTTTTAATAATGTTTATGTTCAAAATAGCTTTGTAGGAATATACAATTTCATTATTAAGGATTGGTATGAACTGACTTCATAGAACAAATAATGTCAAGGTCAAATTGAGAGCGCATGGGATGATGAAACTTATTCCAAAGAATACAGTTTTATTTTAGTCAATTAATTTAATGACCTTTTTCAAACTACAAAAACCTTTGAACAAGTCCCTTTAAATAAGGGCAATGGGGTCAATACTCATTTATTGAAAAAAAAACTGACATCTGTGCAGGAAGCAAAGGATTGTAAGAAGTATTGGCATAATGCAAAATCATGAAATCTAATATTTGAAAGATATTATTTATGGACACACCGATTTATATGCTCCCCAAGTTATCAAGATGCAGGGAATGGGGGTGGGGCATAAACCAACATTCTAGGCTTGTTTTTGCTAACTTATAAACGCTTTCTGAATTCAATATCTATGCTTCACTGTTTAACAGTTATTTACATTTGATAACCTAATCAACATTACAGACTAACGCACCTTTAGCAATGTTTACTGAGAGAAAGGTGTTGATTTCAAAACAAAGTTAACAGATTGTTTTTAATGATATGAAATGCATTTACATGCAACTGCTAACACACCCCAAATAACTGTTTTAGTCATCAGCTACATTCCATGTTAGCCAACAGCAGCGTTATAATTGATGCCCCATAACAATAAACATTGGATTACCACTAACAGTACACTCTGCATTCACAAGTAAAACAAAATGCTTTAAGATTTACAAATTTACCATTCCTATTTCGGCATGGTATGAAAAGAATTCCGAATGAAATGGCAGATTTCCATTGTGTTCTTAACATCGTAAAATTGGTCATTATCAGTGTAACATCACTAAACGTATTGTACGAACAGTCAGTAATGAATTAATAGCCTTAAGATATTTGTGTTAATTGATACCGTAACAAAACCCAAGGAACAAAGCGCGTCTTGATACAATGTTTAAGTTTGCTAAATGTCGCGTGGTGTTCGTATCGGGTGACACAGAAGGTAACTTGATGGCTGGTGTTAATATTGAATTGCAACTCACATGAATACTTTAACAGAACAAACCTGATCATATCGCGATCAAGGGGTTGTCTCAAACAATCAATAATTTGAAGAAATATTTTGTATGATGTTTGAAAATATTTGCAGTTCAAATTCCTAACTAATGAAGTCTTCCATTAATATTATTAAATATGTTTATTCAAACTTAATTTACCTGTCTTGTGAGCATTAAAATTATTACAGATGCTGAATATATTTTTAAAAGATATTTCTTGTTTCGAAATTAATTACATCATACACACAAAAATGTTCCACAAGGTAAAAATGGAATATTGTTGCATAGAATATATAATGAAAAATTAAAAATGATACTGCAGAATATTTCTTACCACTAGTTTATAATAATACTGTTTGAAAATGTAACCTTCAATCTACTTTAACTGAAAAGAATTAGATCTGATTTTAAATCCATCAAAAGCTTTACATATGTTTATTTATTGGTTGTATATGAAATTCTAAAATACTCAACAACTTTTGAGCTTTATTTAAACCCACTATGAAAGAACTTTCTACACAGGACCTACATGCGTAACAGTTGATGGATTGATTTGCTACTGAACCATATTTTTGATGACCCTCGAGATAACGTTCTTTCAATAAAAGCGATAAGTTTATACAATGTATCAATACAAACATGAACATCTAGATCTAAAAGCCACCCAGTTATGTTGATAGATTGATGTCTACTTCACTACAGTTTTGATGACACTCTAGATTATGTCCTTTCAATAAAGGAGATAAACACGTATCAAGTATCAATACAAATGTAAGCAGAGATTTCAAGATATTTGGACATAAATTGTCTTATCTCTGAAATGGGATCCAACAATACCTATCTGTTAAACAAATTTGTAACACTGACCCACTTAAAGCTTGAATTGCAGAAAATAAATGGGTATCAAAAGGTTAATAATTGTGTAATGTTTCTTAAGAAAAAGTTAATAGTGAATTTAATGCTCATAGCTAAATCCAAAATATAAATAAAATAAATTGCCTTCTGTACTTTAGACAAGCAAGGCATGATAAATGGGAACACCACATAAAATGTGACCTCTGGGGATGGAAATTTATCCCTTAGAAAAAATCAAATTAAATTAAAAACCTTTCTTACTTGATTCAAGTTTTAAAGGCATCATTTCCAACCCTTAGGTACTGATGAGCAGCAAACAGAATAAAACGCGAACAGACTTCGAGTTAATCGGTTCTGGTTTTATGCTGTTTGCACATAGCACATAGCCATTTTCACTTTGCTTTTAAGTGGGAAAGGGTTAACTGACCGCTTCTTTATGACTGAAATACTGTAATTTATGAAGAAAATATTCCAAATTAAACAAACACCACTTACCTCTAGCAGTGCATATTCGACTTCCAGGGCTGGTGCATCTTGGTGGGGCTTCTGAAAAAAAACATGATGTGTATGGTGATGAATATCCTTGATTTGGTTAATAACAACTAAATATTTTAGAAAATCAAGCTAAGAACTTAATTATTAAGGAAACAAAATCTGGTCTTTAATTTAATGTTTAAAATATGTCAAAAGATGGACGCTAGACACTGCAAGTGATCCTAAAAATTGGCACTGTGATAAGTATGGAGGGGCAATTACCGGTAAGCACTTTGATTTGATTATTACAAAAAATGTTATTACCAAAGTCAAGGTAAACATTCTTCATACACATTATTTTGCTTACCTTTGATTTCTTGAACTCGTCTACTTTCCGTTTCAGTGACTTGAAGTCTTTTGTCAGCTCTCTAAGGCTGTCCAGCTGTTGTTGGACACCAAGTTGGTTGCTATGGAACGCGAGTTCTTGTATGGCCGTCTGAAAACAGTTATAAATAAGCCTATTAATGAGCCTCGCTCTGAGAAAATGGGGCTTAATGCATGTGCGTAAAGTGTCACCCCAGATGAGCCTGTGCAGTTTGCAAAGGCTAATCAGGGACTACAATTTCCGCTTTAATGGTATTTTTTGTTTAAAGAAAGTCTCTTCGTAGTGAAAATCCAGTTAAGCTGGACAGTGTCTTCCCTGATTAGCTTGTGCAATCTTGGACGACACTTTATGTTCATGCATTAGGCCCTGTTTTCTCAGAGCCAAGCTCAAATGATCTAATTAAATGGGATAATTACTTTTGAGTCAAGTTCCTAAGAACCACATGATGGTGTCATTTTGAGAGATATTAATATGCTAAACGTGTATCAATGAGACTGAAAATCATCCTATGAAAGGACTGAGTGAATAATACATCTACATCTGTTACAACATATGATGTTATATGGGTATTTTTCTAAGTATTGACAGTTGGATATAGATTTTAGTATCCTTATGTATATGAGTTTAAAAGTTCAAGGTGATCATATTTTTTATAATTAGCAATTTTCAACACAAGGCAAAAAGTCTGAACCTAATGGTAAAAAGACTCATTCAAACATAATTTCCTTCTTCCCAATAATTGCATTAAAATCCTACTGTTTTGGGGTATTTAACAGTGTTATACGAAGGGACAACATACAGCCAAACAAGTAATCTTTAGCCAGAAGTTTACATGTGAAGCTGTGATGAGTTATTTTGCACATCGAAGAGACAAATGCAAGAAGTCACACGTAACTAGCGGTAAGTTAACTTCCCCATGGACTATTGTCATCTAGCGACAATCGGGAAAAGGTCACATATTGACCTTACAAGATCATGACTTGTCTAGCCTCGCTTGTTATGACCCAAGGCTAAGGTGTTAGTTACAGTAAACTGAGTGAAAGTGACATTTCCCAATAATGGTCTGTCAATATCACATGACAGTGAGACAAGACTGATACAAACTATACAATGTTCAATTACATTGCTTTTACATTGAGGGAAGAGACAAACCATCTTGAATCACGCAAGTCAAATCAGTATTGAGTTGGGGCTTCTTTCCCCATCTTTGTGAAGCGGCCTTGGCCCCCACATTTTGTGAAAAAATGAGTCACAGACTTTTCAAAATTGTGGAAAAATGAGTCGCGAACTGTTTAAAATTGTGAACAAATGAGTTGCAAACTTTTTAAATTGTGAAAATTTGAGTAACGAACTTCTTTAAATTGTGACAATTTGAGTTGCGATCATCTCAAATTTGTGAAAAACAGCCATTCACTAAGCAGGAAAAAAAGCCCTGTTATGGACAATATTTGGTAGCTTTACAAGATAACCACTACTGAAGACAAATCCAATGTTCATTGAACCAGCCACAAACTTTCAGAACTTACCAATTAAACAATAATGCAAATTAGATTTATGGAGCTTTGCGTATCTTGTAAAATTAGCTATTAGCCAATGTATGGATTGTACATGTACATACATTGGCAGAAACAGTATTGGTGTTATATGAATACAGTACATGTACTTAAATAGCCAAATTATGGAAACGTCGCTTAACGTCGCTTTACCAATGAAAAATAATTTTAAGCTTAAAATATACAAAACATTTCTTTGGACACAGTTTTATTTCAATTTAATGTACACATTTCCTGTTTAACAAACTTGAAACAAGTTCCCCAAAAATGAAACTTTATCGTGGATAATTTAATCAAATTAACATCAGCCTATGCACTTCTTTAAACAACAAAGAGCACATTCAACAAGCCATGTAATTTTTGCAAATGATGTTAATTTATCGGCAATTTTCACAACAATACTGTTTCTGTTTTCCCACAAAACCAGGTAAACTGTTAATTTGCTTGAATGACTTTTAAATTTTTCGCCTCTTTATACTTGCATAAATAATGGCATAAATGGATAATGTTACTTGATGCAGCCAGCACAAACATTTTATTTCATAAAATAAAATACATGCCTAACATACATTACCTTGGGCATATTTAATCAGGTATTTTACATAATAAAATAATTATTAGCTTAGGTTTGGTCAATTATTTGAATGTTTAAAACTTACAGTACAAAGACATATCACGGATATTACAGTAGTTAGTTTAAAGATGTTCATTGATTTTAATCATATTTATTTGAGCTGGAGTTTATTTCAAGCCTGTGGCTTATTTAGATTCTAGTCCAGTCCCTGAATACAACAATTTTATATTTTCAAAGAAAAGATTTTAAATATCGCCTGAGTAAGGATCAAACCCAAGACCTGCTCGCCATGCCGACATCATTATACCATTGCAGCACAATTTTTTTTAAATCTTTCACAATTTTCTCGATAAGTGGATAGATAGAAAATCAATGTTTTATAGGAATATTGTAAGTCTTTAGTGTTATTTAAGCCGGCCGAGTTGATATTTCTCACAATAAATTGGTTTTCTCAACTGACCAGAATTTATCAGTATTCGTCAGATACATTCTAAAGCTAAACTCTTCCATACTGATTTTTCGCAAAAATTGTTCCAAAAAATGCCAAAAGCATCAAAAATACGAAACCTAATCATGTACATAACCATACATGCCAGAATTTTTCAGGTCCAAATCGGGACATTCCATAAAAAAATTGCCGGGATTTTTGACCAAAAAGCAGGACACCTAAAAGGATCAATCATTCCACCTTTACTTTAGTCAACAGTCAGTATATTACTTACAAAAACTCTTATTTTCTGCCCAATTTTGACGATACATGTGTTTCAGAAATTCGTGAACACAGCGTTCGCCATTATCCGGAATTAAACACAATCTATAAACTGAATGGTGGGGTTTCCCTGTATGCCTCGATTTGACATCCATTCGGTACAGGAATATCCCCTTGAACATATGTAAATCTAGTTGTGATAAACATAACTGTCTTCGTCCTACGTCCGGCGACAGTTATGACACGAAAAGGTCTTTTCAATGGAGCAAGTGCTGGAGTGAATCACACTGGCATGATTTTAAGACTTATCTTACAGTGTAGAGCATTAAACTTGAACTATTTGAGGACAAAACAGAATTTCCAGTTCATACGAGTAAAAATTTCTAATGAAACATACCAATTAAAGCGTTATTTCCACTTTTTCCAAAACCAAAAAAAGGATCAGAGTTATATCGCCTAGATTGTCCGCCATCTTCAACAAAACGTGGGAATTTCCAGTTTGACCTTATTTGCATAAGTTTTTGGCAGCCAATCAGAAAATAGGCCAGAAACCCATATATGGAAATCGTAGTATTTTTCAATAAAGCCAACATGGCGGCCTACGTAAATGCGTAGTAGGATTACCTTATATGGCATAGCTCCTCCTACATTTCTTTTTCAAATCTCGCGAGATCACGCGGTAACTGTCATGGCCGAAATTTGACCGAGTTTTTATTGGGAAATCTAATTTTCGATAAAAGTATGTTTTATCTCGTTAACTGTTTATTTTTTTCGTCTGGGAATGAATACAAATTGTTTTCTTGGGTGACCCTTACTCTAATTGCCGGAGAAAATGTTATTTTATAGATTTTGATTTTGCTCCATTGCTTGTATCCTCTCGACTTGTAACTCGAAACGTAGTGTTAACGGAGTCCAGAGTTACATTATTGCAACTAG
>VMBQ01002940.1:36183-116158 GCA_007657795.1 Dreissena rostriformis | reverse complement strand
AAAAACCTTGTTTTAGTAATTTCTTCGTTAATATACGATTAAAATAAACATAATTGCAAACCTGCAAACAATAAAATAGGATTACAACAGGTCTTAACTTTGGACAAAAACACAACATTTAAAAATGCACAAAATCATTCATTCCACAGATACATGAATTCATTTACAATGCTGAAAAAAAATGCAATGACAAATACTTTCAAACTCATCAGTTTGGAAGAATGCAATATAAATAGTAAACAATAGTACAACAATAATGAAGTTTGTCTTGCGACAGTCGACAGGCTAAAAAGCAGCACGGTCAGTAATTTGCAATCTACAACACATGTGTTAATTGCTGACCGATATAAATCGTGTTGATTTCACATCTCTCCTTCTGACTGGACACTACATGTATGACATCACAGTACATGGCTGAACATCTCTCCTTCTGACTGGACACTACATGTATGAGATCACAGTACATGGCTGAACATCTCTCTTTCTGACTGGACACTACATGTATGACATCACAGTACATGGCTGAACGCACATATGACAAGCAAGGTATTGAATTTCACAAAACATGGATACATAAATTAATAGGGACATACAAACTGGTATATAACACGTATACAACCATATAACAAAGAGTGTAAACGGCTATACAATTCTATAATTTACATATTTATCGAATCTCTTCATTTAGTAATCCAATATTTTGCATTCTAAACGTGACTACTACAACCGAAACAACACTGTGTAATTAACACCAATATGTGTTTAAATGCAACTAATTGTTGTTATTTGTAAATATCATATATGTTTTTCAATGAACCATTTTCAAACATTATATGAGAAGTCCTTAATTCAATGGGAGAATATCAGAATGATTAATATCCGATCTTAATGTGTTAAGAAAAAGTTGTAAATGGTTTACATAGACGTACTACGTTTTGAAAAAAAGCAGTAAATGAACAAGATCAAGTGCTATTACGCCACTCTTTAGTTTGACACTTTTGTGTAAGCGCACACATCATTAATACAGCTTTCTCTTATTATAAGCAGAACAATGTTTATTAGCATTGTTTATCATTGGAAACATATGGGTTACACGATGTTGCTGGTTGTAGCTATTTTCATGTACAATTTGTATTAAATCATACATATACTTGCAGCCAGAACAGGGTTTAACCAATATCAATGCGGGGAATCACGTCGTCAGAATTGAGAAAAAATGGCCGCCGATGCCTCGCTAAGAGGCAGAAATTGAGTCTTCAAACAGGTACATCTTCCTTATTACTTACCTGTTTTTAATCGGATGACGCCTATCATAGGGCCAGCCGGAAGAGGTTTCAGCGAGTATCAACCATTTTCCTCTGGTTGGTCTGAGTGTGGAGATAAGTCATGGAATATTTCGCGATTTCCTGAACCGTCAATTGTCATTAAACACGGCAAAAATTAAAATCACTGTTTTCACACTAATAAGCACTGTTTGAGTACCAGTTGTTCATGTGGACGCATTTTGGTTGACAAAAAATTGATAACTCGATTGCTCATGGCGTTATTTTCAAGGTAAAGTTGAGTTTCGATTGGTTTTGGCGATTGTAATTGAACACGGACATGGTCCTTATACACGAACAACTTCTTGAACAATGCACATGTCAAGGAATACCGTTTTTTCCGCCCAATAAGTCAAAAACAACCTCGCATCGTCATGTATGGTACATGTAGCGATACATATCTAATGTAAAGGCACTGTAAATGTTAGTTTTGTATACGAAATTGGCTATCTGGATCACCAACATTTTATTTTCAATAGGAATTTTATTGATAGCCTGTTTCGCTGTAGCTGCTTTTTGTTATGGCTTGCGAGTATTTGAAACTGTTGTTTTTCCTCCAGACAGTTTTAATAATATTTTTTTGGGATTGCTGTTTTTTGCTTGAAGAAATCCCTTCAGGATATTGGCCCCGTTTCATAAACGTTCGTTCTCTGCAGATTTTATCCAGTGGTGGTAGATCCAATTTATGATATCACAACTCAACATCTTTTTACCATATTTATAAAGGCTTGAAAATCATCATGTTTCAAATGAACAACAATAATATATTTTTAGTTATTAGTTGATATCTAAGCGGAAACACTATTTTGATTTTCTGTGATAATTTTCATTCTTCCATGAAAGTTGTGTTTGATTCAGATCAACTTTTTTTGCCAACTGCAAATATCTTTAAGTATGTAAATATATGTTTTGTTCCCTTTTAAAATTTACCTTTAGTTAACATGCAAAGATTGCTTTACCAACATATTTTTGACTGAACTATTTTTGGAAATAGTCATTATTTTCAGAAAAAAATAAAAACTAATAAATTCAGTTTATAAAAAAACAATCTCTTTAATTATGACATGTGTATTTATATTGTTTTATAATTTATGACATAATTGAAAAGTACATCCATGTGAATATTTTGAGTTAATTTGGTGTTCAAAATGTAAAAAAATAACAATGGTATCATTTATATAAATTGGTTGCCATGGGAGCAAATGTACTACACAAAACAAACAAATGTATATTTTCATATGTTATTTTTTTTATTTGAACATATTAATGCATTTAAAACTTACAGAAAATTACATTTACTTAAAGTAAGTAAGGCATTTTAACTCAAAAAAGTAATTAAATGGTAGAAAACATAAAACTCAAAGAATTGCTTTTCACAATTTGAGATACAATAAAGAGGGCTTTGCAAATTTTACGGCCGTATTGTTTAACAAGTACTTATCGTAATCTCATTTACTATTAAAATGATATTAGGCATTCGATTGATCACAAAAGTAAGAAGAAAGATCAAAGAGAATTGTGCACAGATAGTAAAAATTACCATTTTCCAAATTAAAGTCACAGATACAAATAAAAAAGAATACTGTAAATCAGGGAGCAAAATGCCACTAAGGATGTAAACTCAAACTGAAAATACAGCTATTTTATGAGTAATCATCATGTTTAATGGATAAAATCATAAAGAGTAATGATTGCATAATTTTTAATGATTCTGTTCTTTCTGTTANTGAGGTTTATCAATGAGATCATGTTTGGACAGGGTTGGGCTTAGAGAAGCAAAATGCTGTTTGACAACGGCCTCATTGGCCATTTTAGCACGCACATGTTCCAAACTTCTCGGTTTTTGCACTTTTATTTCTGGCCAACGGTTACGAAAACCTTCAAACCAAGTAAGTGTCAGGGGCTGTTCTTTTGTTCTTTTACACAGCTGGATAGCAAAGTCAGTAGCAATGTCTACAGTTTCTTGCTTAGTGTACCCATATCCAAATTGGGCCATAATCTTCAGATGCTGAACAATTTGTGCTTCCTCAAGCATTGAAAGTACAGGCTCCCTCCCAGTTGTCACACATTCTGGATTTATTTTGCCCTTTATTCTATCTCTAAGGGTTTGCTCAGGGACACCATACATCTTAGCAGCCTTGTGAACAGAGACTTTGTGTTCTTTAACAAATTCATATGCATTGTGGAGACTGGTTGGTGAGTACAGTCTATATTTGTGTTTCAATGGAGTTGGATTGGCCTGTAAATTAAATAAAAATGAATAAGGAACCAGGTACCGAAAAACACTTATTTTTTTACTTGGCCTAAATAGCATTTCAAAATCGAGAACGAGGCTGTGTACATACAGTGTCAATAGAACGCTGTATGTAAACAAAGTGAGCAAAATATGGTTTATGTATTTTCTTACGGATTTTTTTGGCAAAGGGAATTTGTGCATTAGGAAAATGGAGGTAAAATACGATTATGGACATTATTCAATTTGTTTACCTGTTTAAAACGCATTTCATTTGAATATTTTGTTCTCAGTTGTAAAAAGATAGTTGGCAATACACACTTCCGGTTTTCGTCTCCAGGATGTCAAAATCTAGCGCGTGTAGTTATTCCAAAATGAAAATCCACGAACTTACACTATCCACGAACTTGGACTATGCAACGTATGCAAAATCTGTTGCCCAAGTGATCATCACTTTTTTCACCCAAGATACATCTGTGCAAGTAGTCAGGTCCTTTCCCTGCTGATTCATTGAGTATCTGTTCACCTAAAACACAAACTTCTTTAATAACAAATATCCATAATCAAATTTAAACGCTGTATTACATTACAAAAAATGACTGTTGCTCTCTTGATCATGCATGATTTTATGAAGAAAATAATCATGTTTTACTCAAATAATAAGATAACATTTCATTTTTTTAAGCATAATTGTACTTATATTTGCCCGACATATGAAATATAAAAATCTAACTTTTTACAAAATATTTTTTTAAATCAGAAGATATGTCTTACCAAAGCAGAAAAAAAAACAATCCATTTAACTTTGTTTACATTTGACCTTGTTGTTATCGTCGCGATTTCGCAAACAACTGTGCTCTCTATAATGTTCTTCATAACGATAAATGTAGAACAATTTACCGTGTTTTTTTTCACCATAAAGAGAAAAAGACATGCTTCTTTTGTCGAAAAGGCACTTAAAATCGTTTTTTTGTTTTTTTTTTTAAATTTGTGAATACGTTCACTCTGTTATGGCGGCCATATTTGCGAACGCTACGACAGCCCTTGACCACTCGTAGCTTTTACATGTATAGGAACTTACTAATTCGTAGCAGGTGGTTGCTTAAGTATTTTTTTTTATGAAATGCTCGGATTTTCTTACGAACTGCGTAAGTATTCTTACGAAAGAAACCGTGCTTACGAACGTTTATGAAACGGGGCCAATATTCTGAAGGGAATTCTTCAAGCAAAAAACAGCAATCCCAAAAAATATATTAATAAAACTGTCTGGAGGAAAAACAACAATTTCAAATACTCGCAAGGCATAACAAAAAGCAGCTACACCGAAACAGGCTATCAATAAAATTCCTATTGAAAATAAAATGTTGATGATCCAGATAGCCATTTTCGTATACGAATCTAACATTTACAGTGCCTTTACATTAGATATGTATCGCTACATGTACCAGAACATGACAATGCGAGGTTGTTTTAGACTTATTGGGCAGAGAAGACGGTATTCCTTGACATGTGCGTTGTTCAAGAAGTTGTCCGTGCTCAATAACAATCGTCAAAACCAATCGAAACTCAATTTTACCTTGAAAATAACGCCATGAGCAATCGAGTTAACTATATTTTGTCTTCCAAAATGCGTCCACATCAACAACTGGTACTTAAAAACAGTGCTAATTAGTGTGAAAACAGTGATTTTAATTTTTGCCGTGTTCAATGACAATTGACGGTTCAGGAAATCGCGAAATATTCCATGAATATTCTCCACACTCAGACCAACCAGAGGAAAACGGTAAATACTCGCTGAAACATCTTCCGGCTGTACCTATGATAGGCGTCATCCGATTAAAAACAAGTAAGTTATAAGGTAGATGTACCTGTTTGAAGACTCAATTTCTGCCTCTTAGCGAGGCATCGGCGGCCATTTTTTTCTCAATTTTGACCACGTGATTCCCCGCATTGAATATACTAACTTTGGATAACCGACGTTCCAGGCGTTTTATTTGAACATCTGCCACACAGATTGACCATACTTTTAAATGCCCGTCGATATTTTCTACCGGATAAAAAATACACGAAAATATTGATCCAGTTTTGAACAGAAAGAACTGCCAAAGCACCGAAGTGTAAAAATAAAGACACGACTCGTCTTTTTGGATCCGAGTTATCGGTAAGGTTCGGGAACAAGGACAGGTATATCAATGAGGCAATATAAGGTATACGCAGAGTTACAAATATAACACAAACTGAGATCAGTGTAGCGGATAATACGCGAGTTTTTTTACTTATGGAGTTTTTGCCTGTTAGCTGAATGCGTGAGTGAGTTCGTTTTGTTAACTTTTGAATAATGATTATGTAACATACAATAATAAACAACAACGGCACAAGTATATGATAGACCGTTGAGAACTTTGCCCAGAAAGTTGAAAAGAAATGAGAAGGATTACAAAAAGCTGTTGGAGGGTTGCGCTGAGAAGGCGCTATCACAAACTCAGTCAAATTTGGGACTGATATTAAACAGCAGAAACAACATACTATAATAAACAAATGTGTAACCTTTTTGAATGAAAACTATATATTCAGCATGAATGGGAATGTAACTGCAATAGTCCTTTCAAAGGTCCAGCAAAGAAGTATATAATTGGAATACAAGGTTGATGTGGCCAACAAATACTGTAATGCATGACATGTGTAGTCTGTCCAATTAAAACCGATGTCATAGAGATAAAACTGGTTGAACCGCAGTACAGATGCACTAAAATTTGCAATGCTTAATACAGCTATATACAGCTCCGTCCTGTCAAACGGTTTCACTTGAAGCGATAGGGCGAATGGCATAGGGTTAGTTATAAATCCAGGTGCCATCAAGTATTTAGAGTAATGTCTAAATAAACGAAATGCGTAAACCAAGTCGGCCAGATCCGAAGAAGTTGCATTGTCGTCTGTAGAACAATTCAGGACCATCAGAAATGTAGAATTATTTTGAATTCCACTCCAGAGAGACTGATTTACGTCAAATCCAGCTGCTGTGTTCACTGGAACAACTGTTTTGTCGGCGATGGAAGTGTTCTGCGCATTTGAATATGGGGTCAGGATAAATATAAGTAAATACGATAGACTCGCCTTAGCTCTCATTCTGTAAAAGAATACACGTAGGATTATGTCACAGATAGCACACATTTTAAACACATACAAATCAAGATACTAATGTATTATACAGTTGTCCTCAAATAAATCATTTTCATCCACTCAACTATACCAGAAAACGATCTTTTTTAACAAACGGTATACAAATATTGCTATTCAAGTCTGCATAAGAAAGTTCTTCTGATAAGTCATATGTTGTAATATAGTTGTCAAAAAATAAACTTAAACGTATTGTTTCTCATTTCACAGTCACCAATAACGGTTAATTATCCAGTATGTAAATGGGACGCAAACAGTAAATGCTGGCTATAATATAACGTTTATTGTTAAAGGAAAGAAAGAAACTAACATTTACCTTCTGTGCGGGTGCTGGCACTTCCTATTGCCAATGTTAAATAGAACATGTCGTTACATATCCTCATTACACCTTTCATACAGGACGTTATTTGAACTGAGTCATGTGACTGTTTTGGTACCAAACCAAGACAGTATCTTATGTTATTTTCTAACATGCTGAGTTTCATTTACCATATTAAGCCTAAGTACTAATCCTAACTACTAATCAAAGAACTTATTCGCATTAAGACGTTTATGATAATGAGTTATTAAGGCGGACGCAACCGTCTCATTTGCAAAGGCATCACCGCGTACTTTGAATGCTCATTAACAGAATATTAGCGATGACAAATATAAGAAAAAATGATTAACTCTTGGCCTATAATCCAATAAGGCATGTGTTCACGGAAAATTCATAATTTACAAAGTTAAAGTCCAATGCTGAGCTACGTCTGGAGTGAAGTATGCCTTCACATTAGGCAATGATTTAAATTGAAAATCATTTCACGTTTATTAACTATATATTGGAAAGAAATGACGTGTAAACGGTTCATCAAAAACGTCAATTCTGTGCAATTTTGAATATAAACTGTGCGTTTACGTACCGCTAGCTTTCATTTAACCAAATAAAAAAAAATGACCCAATATCACAATTGCAATACATAGATTGATTTGTAACTTTAAATCACGAACTTATTATGAGATTTTTTTTCCCCGTTAAACATAGCTTTCTTCCTT
Source organism: Dreissena rostriformis (assembly GCA_007657795.1). Taxonomy (NCBI): domain Eukaryota; kingdom Metazoa; phylum Mollusca; class Bivalvia; order Myida; family Dreissenidae; genus Dreissena; species Dreissena rostriformis. The sequence goes on along the minus strand of VMBQ01002940.1, from coordinate 108,391 downwards.
CAGATCAAATTATATAATGTCTATAAGAGGTCAGGACAAAAAGTTGAACTTGCTTATACGTCATGCTAATTAAATCGTAAAATACTTTTAATCGTGAGAACGTCAGCCGAAAAGTACCTTGTTTTCAATTTGTGTCGCGTTCTGAGAAAACTGGGCATAATGCATGTGCGTAAAGTGTCGTCCCAGATTAGCCTGTGCAGTTCGCACAGGCTAATCAGGGACGACACTTTCCGCTTTTATGACATGTTTTGTTTAAATGAAGTCTCTTCTTAGCAAAAATCCAATTTAGGCGGAAAGTGTCGTCCCTGATAAGCCTGTGCGGACCGCACAGGCTTATCTGGGACGACACTTTACGCACATGCATTATGCCCAGTTTTCTCAGAACACGACACATATAGAAACAAAGAACATTGGTGTGTCTGTGTTGGCGACCTTTTTTGTTGCTTAAGGTGTATTTTGTTCTTTCCTGTTAATCACCTGGCCATCAAACAAGGTTATCCTCTGATAATGTAATGTCCACTTACTTTATAATGATATTATCGTGAAAGCTGTTCTGTTCTGTATTTGTTGGACAATTTTGATGTTTGTTTAAAATATGCAATATGTGTTCTTGAAATTATAATAAAAACGTACACATTTGGGCAAAGTGAAACTAGCTGCATCAGCAGAAGAGAAACATTATGATGTAACGCGGTTCTTTATTAACGCATAAAAAAGAAAAACAAAGTAGACATATAACAAATATACAAAAAAAATAACTAAAAAATATTAGAGATGAAATACTTTAACATAAATAAAACCGAGGTCACCTTCTATGCACAAGGTATTTAACTATGGTTGGATTCAATTCACAGGAAAAAAATGTAAGATCCTTAGACAACGATGAAATAAAAAAGAAACAAAGAGAACGTTTAATCTTTAAATATAAAAGCGTCATCGAATAATATAGGATACGTTTTGGATTACCTTCATGCACTGCATGACAGAAGCCGAACTACTGGTTTTAAAACAGAAGAATAGATAGCTTGGCAGCGTGTTTTCATATGCTGAAGTTTAAAAGGCCTAAATGCCTTTTTTTAATACAATTCAGCATAGAAATAATAGTTTAAACATAATAATATCACTTGTTAAGCGTAGTTAATGTATGTAAAGTCATTCAGAGAGCAAAACGAATTATTCGATCACGTAATTCTGTAATCACTTAATTTGTGTCGCGTTCTGAGAGAAGTGGGCATAATGCATGTGCGTAAAGTGTCGTCCCAGATTAGCCTGTGCATTCCCCACAGGCTAATCAGGGATGACACTTTCCGCGTTTATGACATTTTTCGTTTAAATGAAGTCTCTTCTTTGCAAAAATCCAAATAAGGCGGAAAGTTTCGTTCCTGATTAGCCTGTGCGGACTACACAGGCTAATCTGGGACGACACTTTACGCACATCATTCTGCCCAGTTTTCTCAGAACGCGACACATTTGTTCAAAATGTAATCCAATCAGTTGCACCCGACGCCATTATAATAGGTTATTGCGTAAAGGTGTAATGCGACTTTACACACACATTTGTAACGATGAAATCAGTTATTTAAAACAAACTTATTCATTGTTTAAATGTAGCTAAATAAATGCCTTCAGCAAAGAAAGCTTAACTAAAGTAGTGTTAAGTATTCAATCTCCTATAATGTACATATAATTCAATCAATGTAACATATTTTCTTCCTCATACATATGGATTTGCTAGCGTCCCATCATTTTCTTCCTTATCGGTTATTACTAAAAAATGATGACAACTGTGCATTTAAACTTGACACATGTAATTAAATTTACAAATATTTTAAAAAAGTCGTCGATTGTTTGTTTGCATGTAGATTAATTGTGTTTAGTTTACTATAGTAGAGCATCCTCTTGCAGAATGTGAGCTGTTTGGATGCTTTAAGAGGTAAATAACTTTTAAATATTTTAATGAATATTTTTTTAACAAATTTATATGAATAATGCATTTTTGTGAAGAGTGAATATCATGGAATAATAGAAATAACATATCTTCATAACAACATGGAAATGCATGTGCATGAAATAATAAACCGAATCTTATCAGCATAAACCCATTATTATAATCATATACTTGTATGCCACTTTGATAGCAAATTTACATGTTAAGCTTTAATTGTATGCATTTGATGTATTTAACATTTGTTAAACGGCAGTTCATGGGTATTATTTTTGTTGTCAGTTGCCATATCAAGCATGGGATCATATGATAAGGAATAACTTACGAGAACACTTATGTAAAACAATATGCTTTTCTACAAAATGCCTCAGATTAATACTAAACCTAATTAATGTAAAAGTTTGTTGGTCAACTTAATAATTTTTAAGTGCAATTAGGGGACTAAACCTTTATCGACATTGTTAATGTGTGTATGTTGGAGTTAATCATGTCCTTCCGCAATTACGGCTGCGATGTATGAGAACACTAAGTGTGTCTCAGCACCCTCACCTAATTCATGGACTCGAGTGTCACGAACGCTGGGAAACAATGTGATTTTTAGCTGCAGATTGTCGCTATTAATTTTTTACCAGTATTCAACTTTGGCGAGGTCTAGTTCAGTGGAGAGTGAGACATGCTGCCGGAAGGAACCCCACCTTTCCGGTAAACTTGCAATTAAACGCACGTGTCCCGGGACAGCCCCATCTATCATCAACGTACCAGTACACTTGATGTTACACAGCGACAGACACAATAAATTTTTATTGTATCAAGAAATCTTCTTTTTATAATGAATGTGTAGCGTGGTGGATATGGGATCTGATCAAAGTATTTTAGTATTTGAAGAAACTCATCGTCACGATAATTGTTTTACAAATACTTAATTCCGTATTGCGCCTAAATTAAAAGAGTGGTCTAATCGTGAAATTATCACGATTCTCCTATCAGATCGTATCGGATATTTTCCCATATTGACGTCAATCTTGTCAATCGTGTTAATCGTGGAAATGTGTTCGAACGGTTTTAATTTCTATGATAAGCACGATCAGTGGAGAACAAATATTAAATTGGATCATCATATGTGAGCGTAGTGGATCGTATCGTTTCGTAACCAAGCGCCGCAAATAATATATATTCGTATTACAACATCGTGGTGTTCGCAGTTAATTTTATGACTGCTCAACGCCACGCTCTGGTACGATCAGATGCGATCTCAACCTTACCTCGAGCTTGCATCGTGAGAATGTTTTTCCTCAATCACATGGCTCGCATAACCGACATAAGCATAGGTGCTTAACTTGTTGCGCCGATCGTGCGTCATGCACCCGTCATAAGAGAACCGACGTCGAATGCACGTTGTTCTACTCAAAATTCGCCGGTCGAGAGACCATAAAATACATTAAGTGTCTTTGCGGACGCCATTCGACGGTTTTGCGGGTATCATACAACCGAATTTCTTTCAATGTGCGACTGAATTGTGTAATACATGGTTCACACCAACTGCGCTTGAATGGCGCTTTAAAGCGGCGTGCAAAGCGGCACCAAAGGGTAACAAAAGTTGATTAAAGCGTCAGTGTCGTAAAAGATCGTGGGAAAGCTTGGAGTTAAGCGGGACATTTGGCAAGAACGCCATTTTTTTTTTAAACGGTTTAAACAATTTGGGCGCTCTGTCACGAATTGATTAAAGCGCCAAGAGCGTATCAAAACTTAAAATACCGTTACAAAACTCAGCAAAGATTGACTCAAATCGTAGGAACTCTTAACAGAGCTTGGTTCAAAGCGTGGACCCCAGTCTTCACGGTCTGTCATCACTTGACACGCTTCGTATATATGTCTCAAGATTTGCCATGATCTGGCATGAAGATCTGACACGAGGTCAGACGCTTTTATCAAGATCTGACACGCGTTGTTACGTTTTCAAGAAGGACTCTCCCGCTTTCCACGAATTGAGACGCTTTGATCAAGGATTGACACGTTTTGTTAGGCTTGTTACACATGGCAAGCTTTCTCACGCTCTCTCAAGCTCTTTCACGATCTCCTTCTATACCCACGCTCTGTCGTCATCCCTATAAATAGAAATTGAGTACCACTTATTGCATTGTTTCCAAACGACGAAAAAGTATCCTGAATCTGAAAAAACTACTAAAAAACACAAAGATGGGACCCAAGAGAGGTAGAAATGCAGCGAAGAAGAGCCGGAGAGGGACAGGCATAGGCCAGGTGGCTGAAAGGCCGAGGTCTCCAACACCATCGCCAGCAGAAGATGAAGACATGCTGGTTCCAGAGCCAGAGCAGCCACAGCCTCACCCTGCAGGGGATCATCTCCCAGTCATCACACCAGTTCCAGCAGCAGCCACCAGCAAAAAGCGTACGAACAAACCTTACTACTATGCAACACTAAAAGAAGCGCAAAAAGAAGAGGTCATTGACTGGACAAAAGACAATCCATCCATTTACTTAAAGAGAATGACAGATTATAAAGACCCGCATAACAAAGAGAAGCTCTGGGAGGACAAAGCTGCTGACATGGGTGTTGAGGTGGCAGCTCTCAAAACCTTTTACAATTCCAATCGTACCCAGATGAGCCGCCTCAAGAGGACTGTGGGGAAGTCGGGTGTAGGTACTGAAACAGTCGAGGACCTGTCTGCCACGGACAAATGGATGGTCGCCCCAATCCAGCCACAACGTCAGTCGTACCTACCAAGCTCCACCAGTTGGCAGTAAACCCGAATAATGGTGTCCTAGAGTAACCAGTGGCAGCCTCCACCATCACAGTGTCTGGGGCTCCCAAGACTATCATTACGTGAGCAGTCAGTACCTGCCCTGTACCCACAACCATCATCACAACCATCAATGAGCTCCACCAACATCCTGGACCTGAACACGGGGGCAACTAGAGCCATGACACCCCAAGCACGGTCATCACCTTCACTAACAGCTACCCGCTCCCAAGGTTATACTGCTGCTGCTACTGAGAAGACCACAGACTCCCTGAATCTGAATGACTTAGTGAGAACAGCCATGACCACTGCAGGGATCACCACCAGACCACCATCTGCTGTCGCCCATCTGGGAACTCCTCAACCGCCACCTGACGTTGATATTTGAATAACCTATGCCATTTGAATTACCTATGAACGACATGATACTGTAATTGACCAGATATTGTGCAACAATTTATATTGTGTAGATAGTTGACTTTGCCATAGACATCTTATGATTTGTAAACAGTGATAATATTTGTGTGTTTTTTATTGTTTGGTTCAGTTTGTTGCTTTTTGTACATATTGATAATATGTTTCATAATTATAAAAATAATAAAAGAGAATATGTTACATTTAAAATAGGGATGTGACCGAATATCCGAATATTCGAATATTCGAAAATCTGTCGAATATTCGAATCCAAAGTTCATATTCGAATATTCTTTTTTTTATGCGAAGATACTTCCAAAAAAGGTTATAAACACATAACAAAGTTCCAGTTATGGTTTAATGCAGACGGCCTTCCTGTATAAGTCAATGTTTGGATAACAGCTGCCATCAATGGAAGCGATGATAATTGACAAACGGGAGGGTATAAGAGGAGGGAACAATCATCAATTTAGATTGATGCAATATGTACCAACTATTTTCTGAAAATCAGTCGAAAATGAAAGTAAATTTATATGAAACATCAATTTGTTTCGATAAGCATTCAATTTGTTTGATATACAAAATCTTAGTTTCGACAGGCTTTTTAACCCCAAGTGGTATAAAACACAGTATCTTTGGACTTGATTTGGCCGCAGTTGACTTTTATTTGAGTACGACACGTATATTGGTAGGAATTAGTGACATCTATCATTACAAACACCACGGAGTGAATGCCTGACAACATCAATAATTTGCCGATAAATCGCTGATAAGCTGTCAAAAACAACACTGGTTCACTCGAGTAGTAGAAATGGGTTGTAAATAGGGGGCAATAAAGGGATAAGCGCCGGCAAGTTTTAGCCAGACACAGCTTGAATAGCGAATTTATTGTGAACTAATAAAACGTACGTCAATTTTTACGTATGTCGGGACAAATTGTCTCATATCAATGACTTTCTAATCAGAATGTAGTTACTGAAATATTTCCCAATTAAATCGTCGTGGTTCTTAATTCCAGAACAAATAGCGAAAACAAAACCATCCATATTATCAGTGGGAATAAATCCAAATCAATAAGAAGTATTGAAATAAATTAGAATAACTGTAATGAGTTTTCCGGAAATATCGTATGAAAATAAACAGTATTTAATTAAAAAAAGAACATAATAATAAATGATTTTCAACAAATATTACTCTTTTCAGTTTTCAAAGCTGCACATAAGATACGATTTATAGTGGTATTTGTGACAATCAGAAATAGTACGTTGCTCCGGACGGTCATAAGTTCGGAAATTTAAATATAAGGTTTAAAAATCGAATTTTCGAATATATTCGAATAATGACAAACGAATATTCGAATATCATTTTAGTGTTCCTAATACTAGGGAACCATCCCTAATTTAAAAGAATGCCTTTTATTTTCAAGTAGAATAAAAAATACAAGACAGATATTAATCGAAAATTAATTAAACAGTACAAAATACACACAATCATTTATGGCACACATCTAAATGTTCTATTCTATAACTTGATTTCTTTAAATTTTCAATCCTTATTTACAATATCAATATTATCTGATTTTTCATTGGATAAAAATATGTTTTTTATTTAAATGAATGATAAGCACATAAATTACTTATAATAACAACAAAAACATGAATAATAATAGCATCTTCCAAAGTACACATATTTCAAATTTCAAAGTCAATATTACAAATTAATGTTCATTATATTCATAACACATTAGTCTTCATATTCAGTCTCCATCTTCATCATCAGCCTCTGATCCATTCCGCTCTTCAACTGCAGCAGGAAGTACAACACCTTCCATTTTTTGCTGCCAGTCAACAGCACCCACTGGAGAGACAAAGTAGTCTCTTAGATGATCTCTCTGATGTCTGGCATCCACAGTGGCGAGGTTCCCCCTCGCAGGTGGCTGTGGAACATCTTTACAGTGAGGTCCATGTCTCCAGGCCCCTGGTACGAAGTTGTGCTCTTCATCCTCGTGGTCCATCTCATTGGCTGCCATCACCACCCATGCCTCAACAGATTGTGCAGCACCACAGCAGTCTCCACCAAATATCTGACGTTCTCTACCTTCTGTTACATTTTTCCCAGCAGGCACCTGAACCTGTTGGCCAGGATACCAAAGGCATTCTTCACCACTCTTCAACCCCTTGAGATCCTTTAGTTGCAGATTCTCTGCTCATCTGTCATCCCTCTTCTACTGTATGGCTTCATCGTGTAGCACTTCAGGGCAAAAGCATCATCACCCAGGATGAAGTATGGAATATCTGGCTCAGTTTTCCCATGAAGAGGGCATGATGGGGGCAGCCCTATGGACCCATCTTCTAGGCATTCATAGAGCTCATAGTCTGTGAATATCTGGGAGTCAGACATGTGTCCTTTACATCCCAGCTCAATCCAGATGAACTTGTATTCTGCATCTACAAGGGCCAGCATTGGTATGGAGAAAAACCCCTTGTAGTTGTGGTAGAGACTGCCTGTGTTTGCTGGCTTCTTTATGGCTATGTGCTTTCCATCCAAAGCACCAACTGCATGGAGACATTCCATATCTGTTCAAACTGCTGATAAAGGTGTCTTCATGCTTCAGGGGTGGTAGGTGCGTTGAAAACCTCATCTTTATACGCCTGTACAATGGCCGTGCACACTTCTGGAATCAGCTCTGATTTGGTGGAGATACCACATCTGAATCCATATGCAAGTGACCTGTAGTTGTCCCCATTGGCCAGATGTCTCAAGGTGATTGCCAGCTAGAGGCCAGCTGACAGGGGGTTTCTGTAATAAGTCTGCTGCTTCTGTATGACTGGTGCCACTCTTTCCATGATATCACCGAACACCTCAGGGTTAAATCTGGTGAAGTTTCGGCAGGCAGCAGGATCTTCTAATCTGAGTTGTGTGTCAAGAAGGCTAGTGTAATGACCATATTGCTGTCTTCTTTCTTCCGTGAGCAATGGCCTTGTTCAGCAGCTTCTGATAAATGGTCTTCTCCCTTCAGCTGGTAGGTCAACCTCCCCTTGTCTTTGCTGTTCTTCCTCCCTCTCATCCGCCTCGAGGGCTAGGATACAGTTATACAACAGGGAGACAAATGTCATATCTTCTTCAGATAGATCATGCTCTGGTAAATCTGGAACTTCTGGATTTTGTTGTTCTGTCATCGTGTTCTGGAGTCAAAGATGCAATGATTTTGTGGATCTGCTGCATCTTTATATAGGCTCTGGATCAAAAGCGGCATTAAAATCGGCGGTATCGACATTTTCCAATACGTAACAGAGCGTAAAAATGCACAACAGAGCTTAATAGTTGTATCCGAGCCTGATTTAAAGCGTCATAATCGCATCAAAGCGTAATAAAGCGTAACAAAGCTTATCAAAGCGTGATTTCAAGCGTAGCAAAGCCTGATCAAAGCAGAATCCAAGCGTGAGGAATCGTAACAAGTCGGGAAATATTTTGTCCCCAAAGCGGCAACCAATTCGTATCAGAGCGTATGAGAGCTTATAAGAGCGTTAGAGATCGTGCTATTTTTGGAAAAGTAAACAAAAATGACGGCGCTTTGCTCGCTGATTTAAAGCGCTGCTTTCGCCGTTGGTGTGAACTAACCATTAGCCGAATGACTGAAATAGACAGATAACGACTACCACAGGGAGATTACTATAGACACACGTTGACAATAAGTCGATCACGTCTGCTTGTGAATTGAAGAGATAGTTATACATGTGCAACAAACCATTCATTCTTGCGAAAGAAATTCACATAAGTAGACCTCGAAGAACAGGGCGAAGATGCATTTAGCAGAGAGGGGTGGTATGTACCGGCGTAAAAAACGTTTTTGGGTGTGCCCATAGGCTGTCAGAAAGACAAATTGACAATAAGGCAATTTTTTGTCGGACTCGACACATGATAACGTAACTCGGCGGATTTATTTTATATAGATCCCCGTCTTGTGCGTTTTCACAAAAGGTGGCATTCTTCATAATCTAAATATAAATAATTAACTTTGAAAAAAGCGCACCATTAAATAATTCGATAAAAATGATCATGCTTTATAATGGCGTGTAGGATTATCGTGCGAATACAACGCGTCACCGCAAGGCATATGTACCATCCCCGTAGGAGGGGTTAACAATCGCACGATAAACGCACTAACGCCTTGCGAACACACTGCGTCTGACGCACGATGCACATATGTGTCGTGTTCTGAGGAAACTGGGTATAATACTTGTGCGTAAATTTTCATCCCAGATTAGCCTGTACAGTCCGCACAGGATAATCAGGGACGACAATTTCCGTTTTTATGGAATTTTTCATTTAAATGATGTCTCTGCTTAGCGAAAATCTAGTTTAGGCGGAAAGTGTCGTCCCGGGTTATCATGTCCCCTTATGCCCTGTTTTCTCAGAAAGCGACACATATATATTTAAAAATCACAAAGTCAACGTCCGCTGACATTGATGAATTGGTGAAAACATTGCCCGTTCCAAGGCGGTGACCCCAACTTAAATCATTGCCGTTGGGTTAATTATAAGTTCTCTCATGATTAAGAGTTTCACTATTCCTATATTGTTAATTCCGGTGAAGGTAACTGTAAACTTCTACATCGGATTGGTTTCAAATGACTGCGAGTACGTATGCATGATGCAATATAATGCAATAATATTTGAAAGAAAAATTCAGGTCTTTTTAAAATGCATTATTCAGAAGGCATATATGTTGTTTAGATATGGATGTTGATAGTTTTGTGCTCAAAAGAGCTGCCCAGAAAGGAAGTTCATAAAAACAAAGGTACATTGATAAAAGCCTTTGCGCGATGAAATGCAATACAAAGGCTATATGTACATGAATGAGATAGCATTACGAATTGATGACGATTTGTGTTTTGTTGGATGTAAACAGCAACATGTTTCGTCAATTAGACATCAAAACACTAATTACATTTTAAACGTATCTGATTGACCGCACCCGATCTTATTATTTGATTATTTGATGTATTGAGAGAGGCATTCCTCTCCTAGGAACAGGAAACAAAATACAGAAAAGCATGTACATTGAAATGTCGAATGCAGTAATTCGCTTTAAATACAATCGCAAAGCATATTATTTTAGCTGGTGAGTTTTACATATTGCCTTTGAAAGGTGAGACAACTATTCCGATTAATGAATGACATTAGTTCGTTTACATCTTAATTTGTATTACCATCAACAAAATATAAATAAGTTACTACTGAAAACAGTTAATTAAACACGTACAAATCCCTTTAAATGAATAAAGCTGCAAGCATTTCTGGCGTTGTTTATTAACAATTTTAACGCCCGCTTTGACAAGTGTCACCGAATTAGTTCGGAAAAAGTATATGTGTCGCGTTCTGAGAAAACGGGCAAAATGCATGTGCGTAAAGTGTCGTCCAAGATAAGCCTGTGCAGTCAGCACAGGCTAATCAGGTACGACACATTCCGCCTAAACTAGATTTTCGCTAAGAAGAGACATCATTTAAACGAAAAATTCCATAAAAGCGGAAATTGTCGTCCCTGATAAGCCTGTGAGGACTGAACAGGCTAATCTGGGATGACAATTTACGCACAGCATTATGCCCAGTTTTGTCAGGACGCGACTCATATAGGCAGCCGCTGAAAGCACGTAAGACTCCAGTATTCATCAATATCAATAGGGTAGCCATCGAAATGTAAACAAACAGAAGTTTTCAAAGTTCAAATAGGCATATAACACTTCTATGCTTTAGGATTACTTCAAATATTTTATTAATAGTCTTTTATATGCATATCTTTTGATAAGTACGAGTTTATTTGCAAAACAAGGCTACTTTTGTTTTACCAATTCCGCAACTTTAAGCAAACCAAAGAACACCATGTTCATTTTATATTTCAGGAGAAAGCAGTTCAGACCATTTTGTGACCGTGGTTAAATCACACAATGAATCACGAAGTTATGTTAAAGGTAGTGACATGAATATCACACTAAATCCTTTCAATCTTGTACATGTCTTGCTAATGAAAAAATAAAAAAAAAACATAAAGAGCTATCAAATACGTAATTGTAACATAATTTACTTCAATGATGATCTAAAATTCTTGTTAAGGGTTTTTGTGTGCAAAATAAACGACATGTATGATACAAAATCTTTTTATTTCAGATACTGTTCATTGTTTCAACGGTTATGCTCGAAAGACATAGGACTTACGGACAAAGTAAGATATTTCTTTTTTTAAGGAGCAATAAAAATGAAAACAGTTGTCGCCATTTTGAATTTCATAGTGTTTAGTCTATTACGAAATTCATTTTCTTTGAGGAATGTTAGACCAGTATGTTTTAAATAATAATTAAACGTTTTCGTTCGTTCTTTCTTATAAATATCACTGGGTTTTGATGCTAATTAAAAAAAATATAAACTTATAAAGCCCATATCATATTTGAACAATTATATTGTTACAATGTATAAATTAATGCTCACAGATAACTTTTTGTTATGGTTACTAGTTTTAGATTTAAGAAATCTATCAAAAATAATAATACAAAGCCGATAAAAAGCTCGGTTTTCCCCTTCAGCATCACCAATTTATTCATTTAGAGCAAACCATATTGTATTCTTTTTCGGAAGTTATATAATCAATAGATGAATGCGACACTAACAATGTGTCTGCTTTACAAATATGCGAGCGAGTTGTTAGTTAAGGACATTAAAACACCCATAAAACACACACATGTTTTAAACATCAGGCGTATCTGTAAATGTGTTAAATATACAAGTTAAAGCGGTCACATTTAAAAAGATTTAACAATTTTCGTCCTTGTATTATTTAAACGGGAAGAAAATAACAAATCGCATTTAGTTCAGCAAAGGTATATGCAGGCTTGCAAAAAATCTTTACCTGATTAAGTTGAACAGTCGTTCACAAAGAATGCAGTGCAACAACACGCAATTTATGGTTGGGTTGTCTTTAACCGTTCTTATGCGATGGCTAGAATTTTAATCTCGATTTGATATAACATGTCTTTATGTATGTTTTGGCTTGTATTGTATACTCAATTGATCATTTTCCATATATTAGCGTATCCGTAATAATATTGTTCGATGCCGAATCATGTCGGCATTCATCGTGAAGTGTATGCGAATGTAGTCGGCTATACATTAAGCACAGTCCTTATTATTACTTTTACTGTTAAATTGTCGTTTTTCGTTGTAAATACTCAGTTTATTCAAGATAAAAGATACATTAAGTGTTGTATTTATCCCTGGGTGTTTAAAACAATGAAAATACTACCGGTAAATAAAACAGTACATTTTGAAATTAACACTGATGCATTTTTTTCCAATTATATACAACAGCAGGAGTAAGATGATTTTGGTTCGTGTCTTTTCGAATAACTGGTTTTCTCTCCATATTATTGAGACTTTTCGAAATCTATATTATTCGGACACCATGGACCATAGTTAGTTTGAGATTAACTTGTACAGTGAATGCGATCATGTACCACCCCATATTTAAATCAGTGAGATAACTTATATGGGCCGCGCTCTGTGAAAAGGGGGTAAAATGGATGTGCGTAAAGTGTCGTCCCAGATTAGCCTGTGCAGTCTACACAGGCTTATCAGTGATGACACTTTTCGCCTACACTGGATTTTGTCAAGAAGAGTCTCCTTTTAACGTTACGAACATGCATTAAACCCCCTTTTCACAGAGCGAGGTTCATATCTAATACGCTATTTTGCATGCAGACATTCCGTGCTCCTCGGTACCAATGATTTTGTTAGTTCCGTCCGGTTCTGATTCTTCGTAAAGTAAATGGAAATTTAATTAACTACGCGTCATTTAATTTCCTTCCAAACAGGCGAAAATTTAGTTTTTAATCGGAAAATCTAAAACGATGCTGATGGTATGTGTCTTGTTCTGAGAAAACTGGGCCAATGCTTGTGCGTAAATTGTCATCCCAGATTAGCCCGTGCAGTCCGCACAGGCTAATCAGGGACGACAATTTACGCTTTTATGACATTTTTCGTTTAAATGAAGTCTCTTCTTAGAAAAAATCCAATTTAGGCGGAAAGTGTCGTCCCTGATTAGTCTGTGCGGACTGCACAGGCTAATCTAGGACGACACTTAACGCACATGCATTTTGCCCAGTTTTCTCAGAACACGACACATATAACAAGTGGACAATAATTTAAGTTTGAAATAAATGTTTTACGGAAAGACTTGTGGAACAGAATTTCCCTCCTGATAACATTTCTGGAGTTTTCCTATTTCTATATCTTACTTAACATGTAATTTCGAGTTAAAGCATTTTGGCTCATGACACACAGTTATAAGGTGAAAACAAACTACGACAGCGTCTATTAATTTTAATTAGGACTGGTTTCCATCAATTTAGAATTGGGGAAATATAATAGATAGTAGTATCTATGTAGATCAATCGAAATTTAATATCGTTCAGTGTGTGTATTTTAATTTAATGTTGCCCGTTGATACGTAAGAAAATTCAAAACGGGTTCAATAATAAACAGTATACTGATTATACTACTGTTTTAAGTAAACTATTGCGACACCTCGAGACACATATATCTACACGAAATTAAGATTAAGGAAGAATAGTAATTATTATCGCAAACTTTGTGATACAATCGCCCGTAATTCGTGTTATTTCTGTTTTACATAAGTGTGCATGAATGCACCGGAAGTAAACGCAACGGCAAGTCATTCTAACTGGACTCAGAGCGAGGCTGGATGGAACGCAAACACAACGGTGACAGTTGGATGCTATCCCGGATATAATCTCACCGGAAATACAACAGTCACGTGCATGACAAATGACACGTGGTCAGCTGTGCCTACATGCAGTGTCATTTGTACGTTATCGTCTTATTTGTCATTTATGTTTCTACAAGGTTTTGTAAATAATGATAACTACTACTACAACTACTACTACTACTACTACTACTTCCACTACTACTACTTCAACTACTACTTCTACTTCTACTACTACTACTACTACTACTACTACTACTTCTACTACTACTACTACTACTACTACTTCTACTTCTACTACTACTACTACTACAACTACTACTACTACTACTACTACTACTACTACTACTACTTCTACTACTACTTCTGTTTCTACTACTATTATTATTAATATGGTAAAATAGAGTTTAGATTGTGTTGGGCCAGAGATCAAACACGGAAGAATAAGTCCAAGCCTACCAGTAACTGCAAACTCTTCCGTAACCTTCACCTGTAATATGGGCTACACACTAATGGGAAACGAGACAGCCGAGTGCAATATTTCAGGTGCCTTCGACCAATATCCAACGTGTGAACTTACACGTAAGATATATTATATTGCTCTTTCATAGTTGGCAAACTTTTATTTTTTTTATGATCAGCCTCATGAATTATTGATTTTTATTTAGTTCATACCTGTTCCTATCGTCTCTATGTTATTCGTACTAGTATCTTTTAAGTCGAGTATCTTCTATGGTTTAAATCGCTTTAAATGTTTATTATTGTATTGCATTACTTTTCTTCAGCAGGTGTCGCATTAATGTACATCTTTTATACGGTTGGATGAGATCTTCGTTTCAATCGGAACGACGTAGACTGTTCTTATAAAGAAAATTCCTTTCATCAGCAATGTAAAATTTTTATATAAGATTGTCAATTGGTAGTGTGTATCATACACATCCGTTTTTCAATCTGATCGTGTTTTACTGAAATGCAATTTGTAATTGCAGTGTTACCACTTGGAAGCAACTTTACGTTGGGAGTGCTCCGAGAATCGAACGATTCAGTGAGTATTGTCGGTAAAATATCACCATACAACTCAGATGCGGATGCCTTCTATGTTGAAATCGGCACTAACGAAACAATTTATAACACTAGTTATTTTAATATAACACTAAACGAAAACGCAAACATTACCTTCAATAAATTACTGCCTGGAACACGTTATATCCTGCAAGTCTTTCTCTCGAAAGAAGGCTTTCGAAGCAACGAAAACCGGTCCATCAACGTTTTTACATGTACGTACGTTTGTCTTTTTGTCTGCCCTACATGATGCTTTGTTAGATTTTAACGTGTTTCGTCAAATTCGTTCGTTTGAGTAGCTTGCGTTTATAGTTTGTAGTATACATAGTTAATCATATGTTTGTATCAACAATAAAGTGTAGTTCTGAATCCTTTTAGTTCATGTGATGTTTAAGACAATAGGATAAACTCATTTCTTGTGTACGATAATATTTTTTCTTTGTGTTAAATGAACAAGCTGTTTTGTATCTGTAGACAATTGAATGCACTGTGCTTTAACTGCCGTTGCTAGATTTTATATATGTCGTGTTCTGAGAAAACTGGGCATAATGTTTGTGCGTAAATTGTCATCGCAGATTAGCCTGTGCAGTCAATTTCCGCTTTTATGACATTTTTCGTTTAAATGATTTCTCTTCTTAGCGAAAATCCAGTTTAGGCGGAACGTGTGGTCCCGGATAAGCCTGTTCGGACCGCACAGGCTAATCTGGGACGACAAATTACGCACAAGCATTATGCCCAGTTTTCTCAGAACACGACACATATAACGTGCATATCATGAACCAGTCTCTTTCGGTTGAAGATTGATGACTTATGCATTTTCAGTGCCAAACTGCGTTCGAAACTTGATGCTTACCAATACAACAAGAACTACAATGACATTCGTTCCAGGCGTTACGCCCGAACGTTTTGAATTTTACGTTTTTGAAATGCACAATCAAACAGAATATACAGTAAATAACATGATTTGTAACAGTACCAGCTCATGTGTATTTCCCAAAAATATTACTGCACTGGAAGTAAGAGGACTGGAAAATGGCTCGCTCTACAACTTTTCATTTACAACTGCGATGGCAAGATCGGATTCTAATTATTCACTTAGCCCTGAAACTTGTCAGACTTTCAGCCTGTATACAGGTATACTCCTAAACTTACCGATAACTCTTTATTAAAAAGTTTTAAGTACAATTTAAGAAGCAATCCTGTTACATTGTCATTACTAGCTATGATATTCATTTCACCAGCTGATACTCGAACTCTTAATGCTACATAAACAAAATACATATATTTATCTGAAAAAAAACAATAATAAGTAAACACTCATGTTAACGGGATTGACTTTGAACGTAATGTAAGAATATCAATTTAACATTTTAAAAATTAACAATCATAGTCCGATCATTTTTAGTCAGCAAAATGGCCATTCAATGCAATACTATATATTTATATTAAACACGTTCATGAATGAGCACAGTGGCATAATGCTTGTATGTCAAAAGTGTTTCTTTGATACTTTATCAAGTGGGCATGTTTATATTTAGTACCAAACAGTATACAAGAGGAATCCATGCGCATTACCAACACGACAAACAAGTCCATGACTGTGACTTGGGATGGCATACCGGGGGCGTATACTGGATACAATGTTTCATTTACATGCAAGAGTCCGAATGTCAACTCTGAAATGCCCACGAGACACAACTCAACCGTGATTTCTAACGAGACATCGGTGTCTGGTCTTGATCCTGGATCATTTTGCAATGTTTCTGTTCAGCCATACTTGAACAATGGAGAATATGGAATTCTATACGGGGATATAGTGACGAAAGTATTCCATGAAAGCTCGGAAGAAGAAGGTACTCATATGATTGGCCTTAAAGTAGTTGTAAATGCATTGGTATTCGGATCGAACGAAAAATATGTTTCAAGTGATGGCATGTTCGTTCAACTGATGTTATTATGACTTTCATAGATGAATCGATTTGGTCAAGTATAATTTTTTTACCATGTAGTATTGGTTTATGCCGACATGTTTATAAATAAAAGATGTTGTTCCTTTTTGTTGTAGCGCCGGGAACCGTACAAGGCAATGTAACCGCGATTACATCTCGCTCTGCGACGCTCACTTGGTCAGCACCAAACATAAGAAACGGTATTATCCGGTATTACATCGGATCGGTAAATGACATGAACGACTCTTGCATACTAAGTGCGGTGTGGAACTGTTCCGATTGCCATCTTCTTGATGCTTCTTTAAGCATCAGCAGTTTAGAGGTAACTCGTATTCCGTCAGCCGAGCTGTTGAACGTTAAAAAACTTGATATGGGCATCATCACGTCGTGTCCAGAGATTAAGTTATTTAAATTCATAACGTTCTATGAATTCGATGCTATATATTTTCAGTTGTCCCAATGTTTAGAAATGGAGTCGATTACGTTTTCGAAATCAGACCAAACATTTACTTGGAACCTCACGAACTTGCAACCCTATAGGAATTACATCGCGTATTTAAGAGCTTATACAGTGGCGATGGGAGAATATTATGATGTTTCGATTGGCACTCTGGAGGACAGTACGTGCAAATAAATAACATGATTTACGTATAAATATTTTGTAAAAATGTCAAAATATCAATGAAAACGTTAAGTTTTGTATTGACCTTATTGCGCTTCAGGTACACTAAGTAAATGTTCAAGTTATATCCACACCTTAAGTTACGTACTATAATATATTTAAATTATCAAGTAATACCAACGTTTCGAATACTTATTCACCATTAAATTAACATTTTCCTGAATTATTGTGCGATATCTTTCGTATATATTTAAACATAGAATAATCAAATCAAAAGCGACTTTATATGTAGATCATTATCACATACCGTACACATTTTACTTCAGCTCCTGGTAATCCTTTTGGACTGACGATTACAGAAACATCCACTACGTCCATCACAATACAATGGTCTCCTCCAAAGGAACCAAATGGAGAAATCACAACATATACCGTGAAGTACACATACTTAAATCGAACATGTCCTGGCCCAGGCGACCTGGAATATAAAACTATTGAAGTGAATGATACGACAACTGCACTGATCGATAATGTATACTCATTTTGGAATTATAGTATAGTCGTCAAAGCAACACATAAATTTGGTACTGGGAGTTTTTCGGATGTCCTTGAAGTCAGAACAAACGAATCAAGTAAGTTATACTCGAATAGTTTCATTACATCTTAAAAATTATTGTATTTTACTAGGTTTGGCGTTTTATTCTTTATTAGGAGAATCTTTCATATTTCAATGCCAGCTACATGATTATATAAGTATAAATAAGTCAGATATATTAAAGATGGTATTTATTTAATTTATACAGTTGATCAAAACAACTTAGCCTTTTGAGTCAGGGTTTAGGAAAACCGGGTGTGATGACACAATGTGTTATTTTCAATTTTGAAACGTTTTGAAACTGAAAACCGTGTTTAATTCATTTATTTAAAATGATTGCATAGCTAGTCGAAGATTATGCATCTATTAGCCGAGCGCAAGTGCAGCGACGTTAACAATCGCGTAACGTAACGTCGAGTTTGAATTACTGACAACACAACACTGACTTCATTACAGCACAACATCATTTTAAAACATATAATACATATTAATGTTAGGCTGAATTTGTATCCGTTGATTAAAATGATTTAAAATAAATTAATTATAATAAAATATGAGAGAGGCACACATTGTCTGGGGATTACCCCCTTTTTTCGCGGTGTACACACTTCAAACTTCTCCACTTTGATATTTTGAATTGAAGGTAAACTGTGTTCTTCCATCCCGTGAAAGCAATTTTACCTTACAGACAGGTCATAGAAAAAATTAATGGTCTTTAATGATATGAATAACAAAAAGTGTCGTATAAAAGCGAAAACAATGCTGTTAAGAGCGAACAACAATGATCCGCACTTGTTAGTGATAATCAAGAACTATCCGTTTATCGAATGGGATGGTGCTAAAATCACAAGCATCGTTCAGTTCAAAGTAGCGTCGATTATGACACGCTCCTCTACTACGCCTCTGCAAGTTTAATTCATATGGGCATACTTTTAAATACATTTTTTGCTTCCATAGGTGAAATGGTCAACACAAGCAGATCGTCGTATCATGTTTTACGATAGTTTTTTTCTTCATGAAAGCAACGTTTGAATTCTTGAGCGACGGCGAGCTCTATTACAGAGATTCCAAAAAAGGGAATGTTCAATTAATGTCAGTTTATATATTTGTTTCAAATTTTAAAATCAGTAGATTTCATGATCATTATTTAAGATAACAATTCAAATTTATTTGATTGAATTTATATTTAAACAGTCTGGACATATACGATGTGTTTTAAGTTAAACATACGCGGACAAAATGGCGCGATGTGGATCCGATCCCAGACCCGTTTGAGAAAAACAAGTATAAAACAACGTGCTATCCTACTGCGCAACGATCACATCGTCTTTAGCTTTGTCGAATGTCTGTCTTCTATTGCAATACTTACAGAATTTGAATTTGTATAATTCTTCGATAGGTACTTAATATATCAAACCCAATTAATACATAATAGAAAATATCATTATATAATCTAACCAATAATTAAGTATTAATACATTCTTACAAAGACGTGACATTCAACATTAATTTTTATTTTAACAATTTGCATTTTATATTTAGCAAATCGATTGGCATTATTTGCATGCGGATCAAAAACTTGGTTGTGCATTTAATTAAATTAAACTCTGCTTGATAAAAAAAGAACGTACACTTCAAATGACTACATACCTCCAAACACACTAATTTCACAAAACGAACTCACATCTTGTTTATTATCCATGTTTTTTTATTTCAAATAACAACACATGTTTAAAAAAGTTTGTTGTGTTTAAAATCAAAGCGATTTGCTGATGCCCGCTATGCGGAAGTAATATATTATTAGTTTACATGTGACGTCTAAAAATGCGATTTTCGACGGCATAACCGTTATGGCATTAAGCCCGTGTTTCAGAGACGCGAGCTCATTGTTTTTAAATCATTTAAAGGGAACAAAGTTACAACATTCATGTAGTTTCCTGATAGCTTATTATCTTCAATACTTTGCATTTTGTTATATTATCCTATTGCATTATTATACAGTGCCGGATACAATAGACACCATCAGCGTTTCATCGGTCTATTCGAGAAATGCAACACTAACCTGGGATGATCCATGTTTATTAATGGGGAACTCAAACAATATTATATGGAGCTGATAAACACTACAGTCGAAGACGACAAAGTTATAAATGAAACATTTACGATGAAATCAAATGAAAAACACTTCGTTTTGGAGAATCTCCTGCCATTTAGGAACTATTCAGTCCGTTTAAAGGCAGAAAACAACGTGGCCAGTGGAACATACAGTAACTTGTCTGCTTTCCATACTCCAATAGATGGTACGTATTCCGAAAATAAAAAACTTAACGTTTATGAGATAAGTTTACTATATTCATAATTGGAAGATAACGGTCAAAACATACAAATACTCTTCATAGTTTTATGTTATTTCAGTCCCTGAAAATCCTACTGCCTTGTACTCGGGCCCCGGAACCTCACACTCTACAATAGAGATACAATGGAACTTAGCGACGCAATTCACAGGCCCGACAAAATACATCGTTGAAGTGTTCGAGTACAGAGACAGCCACTCTGTCTCGCGAACTGAAACAGATGTTGCTTGGCGGAATGGTGAGATACTATTTTAACACCAACACATAATACGCAATTATTTGAAATGGTGTATATATAGGGTACAATAATGAGGTTCGTAGTAGAGTTAAGCTTTGCAATAGTTTTTATTTAAAACAATGGTACAGCCTAATGGGCGCAAAGTTATGCGCAACTCCTTTTTAACAGTTTTGTGAGTACTTTTTTTACATTTTTATTTATTAATATGGACACACGTGTACACGACTTTACCTTATACGTTTACCTTCAAATAAGACATCTATGTTTTATATGTAAATGTTAAGTACACGGGGCTTCACTATTTATTGTTTTTTCTAGTTGACTTAGCTACGTCAGCTGTAGTGGCAGGACTTGATGCATACTGGGAATACTTAGTCATTGTCACGGCGGAGACGTCGTATGGTGATTTTGATCCTCTGAGAAGTCAGTCTGCCCGAGCTATCATTCGGACGGCGGAATATAGTATGTGGTCAAACTAGAATATTAACATATAACAATAATTACTTTACCAAATATTATACTTGTATTTATTTCAACCACATGTGGGGCTTTTTTGAAAACATGTATATATATCTAATATAAAATGTATATATGCATATTCAAATATACCTAAGTACACAAATTAAAATACTTATTTTGTAAATACTCGTAAAAATGAGCTTATATATCTGTAGTTCCTGGATTTGTACAACACCTCAATGTTCAACCTGAAGCAGCTCTTGACAAACCAAGGCAGTTGCACGTATCTTGGAAACCGCCAACGGAGAGAGATCGCAACGGAATCATCGTGGGATATGACGTTTATTGCTCAAATCGAAACACAAACGTAAGTTTACAATTTTCTTTTTACATTTAACGTGTAATTTAGTTCAGAGTTGTACCATTCATGTTGTGTGTTCTAGGCGTATAAAGAAGCAATACATTAAATGTTCCAGATTTCGACCGATTCAGACAAACTGTCGTTGATAATACCACTGTTTATTGACGATATGGAAGATATCACTGTAAAGGTAAGCATGTGAATATTTTGTTCATGACTTGGATATGTTTCATTAAATCACGTATCTCAATGTTTGATGTATCAAAACATATTTTCAGTCCCATATCGAATATAAATTGTCATTAAAAGCTTCAATACTTTTTAAATTTTATTTGAGTCGACAGTTTGAAAAAGTGAGCAATTTCATTTTTTTAAAGGTTCGAGCGAAAACAAACGTGGGATGGGGACCATATAAAGAAAATAAAGTCACTGTAAATCCTGGAGGTAAATCATGTCCATGTTGTTTCCCTTGAAATGAAACATACATGTATCAATCATAATAGTTCATGCATAATTATATGCAAATTAAAAACATTTGTTTCTGAACACTTATGATGTGCATCATTGCATCAATTTTAGCTCCTGAAGCCCCCACTGAAACTTCCGACAATCCACTTACACGACAGTCGGACAAACAAGTTGAGGACGCTAAGAAAATGTTTGCTGTCGAACTTCCAATTTCGTTTCTATGTGACACTAACAATGGCAAACCAGTTCAATGGGGAGTGATTGTGGCAGAGGAGAGTAAAGCAACCGGTATGCACGCTACTGGACTACACGTTGTAGTGCTTTAAAGGAAAATATTAGAACATGTTTTCTACTAAACTCTTAAAAATGGAAATATATTTCAGATCCGTCGTTTATTGGAAATATTGAGGAGTATCGGCAACGGAAAGCAACGATGTATAAGAAATGGTTCGCGATCAAAGATGAGGAACCGATATCTCCATATTTGACCACTGGTCTTACATGGAATCCAAACTGTGGAAAAGGTATACAATTGAATATTGTTACATAATTTATAAAATACAATATCATTCTTTATAATAAATAAAAGATATGATTCCTTTTAATTATTTTTAGCGTGTTGAAGACGGTATGTGTTAATTTCAAAATGATTTAATAAAACTTTTAATAAAAAAATACATACATTATCGACAATTGTAAATTAAGAAACGCATCGACTCCGACGTTCCTTAGTCGATGGGGGCGAGACCTTGACATATATAGTCGGAAATGAAGACTGTTCAAACAGCAAAGGGTACTGTAACGGACCTCTGAAGCCTGGTCGCTCGTACAGGTAGGTATACATGAAACCTGGTTCACATTTATTTAGCGGTTAAAATGCTATGAAAATTATAGAAATTGCGTTTGACTATAATCTGTATGACAAAAGAATTATCAATATATTCAATATAGAGCTACCAGGTTTTCACTAGCCGTTATTTATTATATGGGACAAACTGATGCAAATAGATTTGCACCGAGCATGCACTATCGTTGACTTTTAGTGTACACACATTATTAAATAATCATTATTGACAGTAAGTCACGGTGCAAATTGCTGCACGCGTTAACAATTACTAGAATAAACAGTTAACCGTATTTGTTTCATTAAATCCTTTATTACAATGTATGTATGTAGCTCAATTCAAAAGAAATATTTCATATTGTACTATTTATGTTAGGGTGAAGTCGTATGCCTGTACAACGACTGGATGCACGGAGACACTGTATTCCCACCCTATCAAAACAGGTTTGTATGACACAGATTATTTTGATAACAAACTTCTATAGGTGTATTAATACGTACAAGCATAGATGTGTTTCAAAAACGTTTGTAAGTAAAATATTCTATTAGATAAAGTGATATATTTGGACGAATACACAGCTGAGATACCATATTATACGAGTCTCAAATAAGCAAGACAGCTGTGTACGAGTACAAATACCATAATAACCTATACATTGTACACAGCGATGCTAATAATATTATAATTCTATTATATCATTTTAAAAGCATGATATGCTTTACATCTACATTTAAAACGTCAAATTCGCGAAAGAGCGCAAGCGCTCTGGTAATTTAATAATGAATCAAAACATTTGTTGTACATATAGTTTCTCTCGAGGAAAAGGCCTTCGAAATTATTAAACTACGCGTATATTTACACGGGATAATGCCATCATCAAGTTGGGTAAATACATCAAGTCTGTTTGTCAGCTATTGGATCGGTATTTCTATATTTTATACCGGATATACATTGTATTGTTTATGTATATATATAGCGGTATATAATAAATAAAAAATGTAATAACATAGTATAGGCCAATTAATGTCAAATGACTGTACGCCATTATTTACAATCATTTAAATTAATGTAACTGCAAATCACAGAGAAATGGACCAACCCTATGGATTTAGCATTAAAACTCAAAATATTAATCTTCAGCACCGGATCTCACAGGAGCAATAGTCGGAGGATTGTTTGCAGCCATTGCTGTTATTGACATTGTAGCTATCGTCATATATGCCAAGCGCAAACATAAACTGTGGGTTTACTAGGCAATAAACAAGCCAATATTAATACGTAAGATTACGCAATTTTGTTAAAAAAAACCCAAACTATTCCAACATCAAAGTTTGTTTATCAGTTAAGATTCAAATAGGTTAATGTTTCAATATCTAGAGACATTGAATAGTAAATCCCTTATTACCTCTGCATACCAATATGTTCGGAACGAACTTTCCATTGTTTTTTGGCAGATGTTTCAAAGGGAGGGCTTTTAAACCCAACAGAATGCCTGAGGACATGGAGTTCGATGCAATTGGAAATCATAACGCCGAATTCGTGTTTGGGTATGTATACGTTTATGGTATTTCGATAGCTTTTTAGAATTGAAAATTGTTATATATTGTTTACCATTTGAACATTATATATCATATGTGGACATTCAATAATTTGCGTTTGTGTTGAAGACCTGGGCCTGTGAAGCTGTCAGATTTCCCAATTCATGTGGACAAAATGCATAGAGACATCAACCTGCTATTTAATAAGGCTTACAAGGCAACTATTATTTAAATTCTATAAGTTGTCTTTGATGCATCAAATATATCGGAATGATGTAACTCAACACTCAAAAACGTATTGTTAAATCTAAGAGTAAATAAAATGTTAAGATAAAATAAATACGTCAACAAGATTTGACTATTTTTTCTTGTTGCATGTTGTAATCAAAGTGATAAATATGTATTTTATGGTGTGTGTTAGTTTTGATCAGTCACTGTAATGTTTCTGGAGTTTCATAAGTCTTATATTGTTTATAGTGCTTTATTTAGTTTGCTTTTTAACTAAATGAAAGAAACATTCAATATTAGACCAAAGGTGAGACGATTTGGAAGTAGAACCCTATAAAGGCTTCACCTTTCATTCTTATTCTTTTTTTGGAACAACGTGACTGAGTTGTAACTGTATATGCTATGCAAATGTATAATATGTTTGTTCGTGAAAAAAAATATGTTTAAACTGAAGGTGAGAATAATATTAACACACGTTATTGTTTTTCTACTCTCAATGAGATGTTGATCGAAAGAAGTCCGTGTTTTCCTGCCACCGTAGCCGAATCCGAAAATTGCATGCCCAAGAACCGATACATCAATATACTGCCGTGTAAGTGTTTTTAATCTAAATTTGATAACAATGAAACCGGTTTCGAAACTTTGTTCTCGTTACTATTTCATGAACACTTTAATTTGTGTTTTTGAAGTTGTTCTGTGACATAACTTTATTCTTCGTTAATGTTAAATTTCGCGTTCTTTGTCTTGTATGGTAAATGGCTTAAACAAGAAAGGGTTGTTCAAATAAGTCTTTCTATTGATAATGTTCCTAAAGTTTCGTTATTCTTATCAATAAATCGTTTCCGTAGCATGGTAAACCACAATTAAGTTAATAAAACAACTTGAGTACAGCTATGAGTTTTGGTGTAGCTGTGATTTTATATTTGCATATCGTATGTTTTTAGATGACCGATCACGTGTTAAACTGAAACCTCTAGACGGAATAGAAGGCTCGGACTATATTAATGCAAACTACATCCCGGTTGGTTTGTTTTTAAAATATTTGTACATGTTGATAATTCAACAAGTGGATTGATTTTAGCGGAAAATAGAGAAAGCTCAAAACTTCAAATGTATCACAGATCAGTCATTAATTGCTTTCTCTAAAAACAATAATTTTGAATCCACAAACATTCAGTACATATATATGCCGTTGCCATACAATCTTGATTCAGGGATACACATTCCGTAGAGAATACATTGCAACCCAAGGGCCATTGCCGTCGACGTTCGATGACTTCTGGCGCATGATTTGGGAAGAGAATGTGGAAACAATTGTGATGTTGACCCAGCTGATTAAGAAAGATAAGGTAAACTATGTGTCAAAACAATAAAAGCAACGTTCTTTTCATAGATATGTTTAAATAATGACACTCAACCAACGTGGTTTATAATGGACATTTTTCCGATTTAACAAACGCATTACACCGTGTCAATATGGCTTATGTATGCAATAACTTTAAATAACACTGCAATATTTGGATATGTTCATATTTATTCTTGTACCAAGCGATAAGAACCTTCTCATTTCTATTTTATTGTATACTTGTAAGAATTCATGGAGACGAATTCCTTTGTGAGCGACGTTTATATACGCGTTATTAATGTACGATACTCTACAATACTAAATACATGTTAAATATTGTATATACACGTATAATCAGTTAAACTAGTTTATGTGTGTGTAGATTTAGTGTATTTCAATAAGAAAGATGTCCCAATATATGTATATCTGGACAATACCGAGAACATATTCATTGTTACATATTCAGTAAAAAGAATATTCTATATAATTTGAAAATATTAAAACCCGTAGAATTTACCGATCAGTTAGTTGTATATCACTTCATGAACATACACCTGTGTATGGGTTGAATTTTTTACATATATTTATTCGAAGACGAAGTGTGACAAGTATTGGCCAGAGTCGAACACGCCTGTCACCTATGGTACCATGTTGGTATCCGTCCACTCGGAGGAAAGACGCCCACAATACACGTTGAGGGTGTTCGAAGTCAAGCACGTAAGTGAACTGTGTATAACTTTATCTTTTTGTGTATGATGGTAGCTTCACTCCTTGAAATGTATGCAGATAAAAAGGCAAATTGTTATGTGGAATGATTGTGAAATGAGCAGCACTAGCACTGAACAAAACATTTCCATACATATCAGGCCTAGACACACTAAGCATTAATAGGAAGTTAGGAAATCGATACATTTCAGATTATCTGAATGTTGTCATATTCTTCAAAATAATATATACATGTATAACGTATGCGTATGCAAACATGGATTTAAACAGACAATATGCGTTGATATATGTAGATGGTATGCCTTTAATAAAGAATAAAAGCACCAAAGTGTTCGGTAGACTGATTTCCCGGACCCCACTACATATATTATATATAAATAGAGCTTGTCACAATACTGACGAGGAATACCCTCGACGCAGCTCGTCGAAACTTGAAGCTCGTTATTACAACAAATGTTACCCCTGGGACAAATCAGTTTTGACCACAAACCCATGGTTTTTATTTACATTGTGTAGATGACCACTTTACAATGTTTGACACCAAAAACTACGCAGTCGTTTCAGAGAAAAATATTTTGAAGTTATTAAGATATGTACGTCTATAAAATCATGTAAACCACCGGGTGTTGCAACTTTTGATTTAGGGGTATTAGTTTTACTTATCTTGAATAAGACCACATCGTTAAATAGCAAATAATAAATCTCTAGGCCTTGTCGTATCAGAGCGAAATATATGTTTAATGCATTGTGTGCTATATGAGTCTCTAGTAGCCTCGTGACCTCAGGGCAAGGCTAGTTTCAAGGGTGCAATTATGCCTAATTAATAATTAAATACAAACTAAATTCCAATATTTACAAAACGATTATGCCATTTTATTGAAATTGTTGGGTTTATTATTCGTTTACACTCAATGATACATATACACATGCATGCGTAATAATACACGTATTGGCATAACCGTACCACACGCTATTTTTAGAATGATCAACTTATGTATAATGAGGTACGAGTCGTTTATGAGAAACGCACTATACGAAACATACTGAAACATTCAAATATTAAATATATGCCTTATCCAGTACGGAACTTGTTGTTCACCTTTAAAAAACAAAACAAAAAAAAAAAAAACAAAAAAAAACAAACAACCTGTATTTTTCCACTAGTAAGTGTGTACTTAAAAAATTAATAAACTTAATACAACTGACTGGCTTCGAACAAAGCTCCATCATATCCTCTGTTAAACCCACAAGGGAAGTAACCCTGCGAGGAGTTCGGTATTTTTTTAGCACATTCGTCAAAGGCCGTTATGATCGCCCCTCTCTCACTATCGTCATTGTTTTTCGTGCCTCGGTTACATTGGCAAAAATATATAGTTGTTTTCCAGTCAACAGGCGCACATTACGTGCTGATTATAACTTATAATGAGAAACTGTGCCAACAATGATCAGTTCTAGAGTGTAGGTTAAAGATGCCCATATAACTTAATTTTAACAGGATACTTAAAGCCATTGTGTAAATTGTAATTCGCAGAAAAATGTAACAATCATTAGTAAATTGGAACAATATCATTATCTTTGCATTCAATACAATTCAAGCACAGCTTATTAAAGACATCGAATGTACAAATTGAGATTGATTTTAAACATGTAACAAAATGGCATGTAGAACGAAGAGCGCCGACTTGTTAACCACTTCCAATACCTGACATGTCCTGATATGGGCTGCCCGGAAGATCCACAAATGCTGCTAGACTTTGTGGCGGCCGTCAGAGAGTTCACGTACAAGCCGGGAAGCAAAAACCCCATCGTGGTACACTGCAGGTTTGAACGAGTCTTAATAGTTATTAATTGTAGAATGTGGGTTAGTATCCACTTTTATTTGTGTAAGCTTGAATGTATTTAAAAGCAATTAGGTCTCAAAAGTAATATTTGAACCATCCACCAATTTGTTTAAGCACATTGGTTTGTGGCTAATTCATTACTGTTGTTCTGTCTGTGACGTACGGTTTAAGATAATATACCAACAATATAAATGGATATGGAATATTTTATTTCTTGCGTAGAGGTTAAGACTGAACAAAACAAAAAGGGTTCTCATTAATGCTAACCGTGTTTTTATCATTTAAAGTACTTTCATAAAAATAATTAATTATTATATAATGAACATAAATTCATATATTTACCATATTCCTATGTAACAACTACTTAACTTATACAGAGTGAATATTCCAAACTTACTAGGGCGACGGAAAAATAAAGTATCTTTAACATATTTGATACGAAAAGTAATAGTCGAGAATATAGGAGGCTTTATAATAAGGTTATTTAACCCACTAAACGATCCATTGTATGTATGCAACACATTTTATACATATTTCTATAACGTATCCGTACACTGTCGTGATCCAAATCCTCTCACATAACAAAGACTTTTTTTATACATCTCTTTAGCTCTTTTTTGTGCAATTTTAAAAAGCTCTGTTTTTGCCGGTTCAAACAATCACTTATTTTAATAAAGAAGCATTCCATATTTCTGTATGTTTTATTATAATTTTTAATATTTTACCACCATGTATCACATTAATTTATTTTCCTGTAACATAAACATGTTTGCCAATAATACCCATAATTATAATGTTTCAAATATTATAATCTAGTGCTGGTGTTGGAAGAACCGGGACATTTATCGCGGTGGACCATCTGCTGCAGCATATTCGCGATCATGACGAGATAGATATCTTCCAATTGGTTCTCGAAATGCGCGAACATAGATGTCAAATGGTTCAAACGGAGGTATAAACTATGTTAGTAAAAAAGATTGGAATCACGATGTACTTTTCACTGATTCATATCGATAAAAGTAAAGTAAGGCCACCATGTATAATGTTTTAAACAAAGTATAATTATTAAGTAACCTTATTAACAGTTTTATGTACTATGTACTTTCCGCCTGCACTAGGAAAACCTAGAAATGAGAAGAAGCAAATGGACATTTATAAGTATTTTGCTTATATGTTATATACTATACTTATATAGTATACACGTTTGTATAATATTTCATTAAAAACGTATATATATATATATTTATATATATTTATATATATATATATATATATTTGTCACATGACTAAAAGCAGACTTATGAATAATAATCATTGTTTTCACAGGACCAGTTCGTCTACATTCACGATGTCTTGAAGCAATTCATTATGAATGATGACGATGATGAGTATGAGGAAATCGACGATGAACGTAAGTTATTGGCAAATACTTATAAACTATCCTTTTGGAGTTGACACTAAGGTGATGTTGCAATACTGAACTATAAGAAAGGTAAATGGGGATCTAGTTTTACAAGATTATGATTAACTTGTACAGTCTTCAATTGAACAAAAGAACATGCGTATTCGTTGAGTTGAAATCCACCGCCGGAATAAGTTTTTTTTATGGGTGCAGATTGATAAACAGTGCAATAACTATCAAATGAAAATGTGTATGGTTATTCTGTGTTTGCATTGCAACTCTCCTCATTGATATATATACATGAAGTTCCATGTTGAAATCTTGTAAAGTATCTGAGATATAACCCTCAAAAGTTTCATCATTAACAAATGGCAACAACTCTTATAAAAGAAAGCGTAGGGTTATGGTTCTTATGCGTGGCTCTTTTACTCATAGATTTATATACACCCGAAACGATTCGTGATGAAATCCTATTTAGTTTCTAAAATATGGCTCTGACAAGTTTGTAACAGACGGACGGAAAGCGCCAAAATGTATATCTCTCTCTTCGGCAGGGGATTAAAAATATTTAAAGCTTTGTTGATATAATAAAAGATTAATTATTAAAATATAATTACAAGCGAAATCGTATCTGACAATAATTGCAAAATAATATAGTTTGGGAGATAGATCTTTGTGTGGATCGAGTAACCTGAGATAACAGATCTTAATTTTAAGTCTGAGTTATCCTTTGTGTGTACGTTAAAATATAATGAAGTATAATGAAATACCAGTACCAATATCTGCAGGAAAATATTTGATTATGATGCAGGACAATACATCAAAAGGATTTCATACATACTTTATTTGATTACATTTTCCCGCATCCTCTTTCCGCCAAGGTGCATTTGATTGAGATCGTTTTAATTATTTCTGGGATAAGCGGGAGTTTTGATTAGACGATTATACCTCAAACCGATATAAACCCCTAATAATTTGCATTGAATGCTCCAAGCGGCGATCCCAGTTATAATCATTTTATGCTTCAGGTTGCTGTTTTGTTATAAAAGAAGTAGAGAAGAAAAACACTCTATCTTGTGATAGAGTATCTGGATTTTCATCGTTTGCTATATTGCCTATGTCGTATGTTATTTGGTCAACAACGTGTGCAGTTAGTGCTTGCTAACAAAAAAAATATAGCTGTATGCATACACATTAGATTTCGGATATATTTTATGATCGATAAAATGTTTACAACATCTGTTTTTCAGCATGCTATCAGAACGAAAACTTTCGTGCAAAAGAAAGCGACGAGAAAGAAAACGACGAGGAAGAAAGCGACAAGGAAGAAAGCGACAAGGAAGAAAGCGACGGATGCGGCTAAGAGGACTGAACTTTGTTGTTTTTACTAACTGAAAATTAATGCAAAGACAATTTAAAGTTAATGCAAAGACTGTTTTATTTATTTTACCAGCCTCAATGTGATCAATACGTTGAGGTTTCGATTCGCATTGAAGTTGGTTTGAAATGATATTTTATTATTATAAAGTATAAGATATGCTTTATTTTCGGATGTTTTCAAATATTCAAGTAGAATACTTCGTCATGTATATATTTGCGTTTAAATTGGCATGCATAGTTTTGGATTTATTATCTAGTATCTATTCGTTTAGTACTTTCAATGTATTTATTTGGTCATGAATAACATTTTGTACGATTGTCATTAATTGTCTTATTTCTTTTTTCAATATGATAATGTACGTTTTATTTACTCCATATTAGTTGCTTTTTGAGGTAGTTTCGTTAACACTGTACCAAATCAAACATTATCAAATTGTAAAAGATATAAAATGGACATGTTTTCATGTTATTAACTTGAACTTAATGGATTTTATTGTAGCATTTATATATTTTTTTATTTTTGATTTCAAATCCATTTTTAAATCATTTTAAAGTGTAATGTAATAATGATTTGATAAGTGTTAGTGAACTGCAATATGCTGAACTGTTTTCGTTACCTACTAGTTCTTTTTGTAGAACACAACTTGTAGCTTTCCTAAAATCGTAAGGTTAGCTTTGTGTGTTTGTGTTTAATGTCACTTATGTACAGCCTATATGTTACTTTATACCCCTATTCACAAAGTGGCAAATATACGACATGCATATATAAGTCGCCGATTAAAAACTCACAATAGATGCAAAAGCAAGAGAAACACGCACAGCAACATTTTCAAACGTATATGTCACACTAGTTGATCGCATGTGTCTTTTCTATGTTATTATGCGTCTGTATTCTAATTTGTCTAGATATATATTGGAAATAATAATCATTAACAGAAACAAGATAAGTTTTTATCACAAACATGTTGCGTTTATATATTATGTATTATGGCCTTTACGTTTGATGTATTAAACCGTAGCCATTGGACATTAATCAGATTTTTGGTTGCGATTCAAAACTGATTATAGACGCAGAAGCAAGATAAACACAAAGCCAATACATATATTATATATGTGTCTTTTCTATTGTTATGTGTCAATATGTACAGTACTTGCGTGTATTCTAACATTATATTGGAAAGTATAATCATTAAAATATAAATATATTTGTTTTTCGCAATCATTTTGCGTTAATGATGTATACAGCTAAACATATATTTCGTTTAGCAAACAAAACGATATTTTAGACGAGCTCAATTTGTTAAAGGGCATGGAACATAATTTATTTTGATGGCGATTCGTCCATCGTCTATTTATGGGTCCGAACCTGTGACAAATTGACCTTTTCGAATTTTGTAGAATGGTGTTGTGAGTGTGATGAAACACATACATGGACCAGTAGAAAATGTAGTATATACACATTTATTTCGTCCAATCAACTGTTATCATTCGTACCACGTCACTGTCCAATATCCTAAACAGAGATAATAACAGTGTTGCATATATCCCATACATTAGCAGTTAGGCGCAAAAGGACCGTTAAGAATTTTTTTTATATACTATATTTATATACACATAAGGGATACAACTTTTAAAAACATATTTAGCACCCTTGTCTTAATAAAGGCCCATATTTCTCAAACGAATGCAATGGACGCAATTATTACACTGAATATCAATAGTCAACACATTTATCTGTGTAAAACACATAACTTATTATCGCATGTACTCGATGTAAAAACATAAAACAAAGCAGGTGGGATAAAAAAAATAGACGAATGTCTTACTTGGACACAGGTTTGTACACGACAATTCGGATTTTTTCACAATTGCCTGTCTTTGTTGGCAAACAAAGTATCTTATTTATTACCACTTGTGTTATAACAACTTGCTATATTGATAAATAGACGAACAGTCATTCAAAGAACTATTGATAACAACCATACAGATACAAACTCCTTTTTCTTTCATTTGTATTATTGTGATTGCTACGGCACATACTATAAAACAGTTTTGCGATATTCATCTGAAATAACAAAGAAATCCCAGCAATAACAAGCAGTTAATTTGCATTCGGAGGTCACACTTCGTTCATTTTGGGATCCGCTGGCATAGGATAATCGTATGCTGTTCAGAAATATCCATCAGATAACACGCAAACGGCGTATTTGTTCAAGTGATATGATCCACCGGGATTGTCTTCGCAATACACGGCAATATTTAGATTATATACGCTGCTTTTCAAATCATTGTAACATAGTATTATCATCGCATTTCTGAAGTTATGATTGTTTTCTTTACTTCACGTAAAATCAATTGATTCACTGGCAATATGTTGATATTTTCCTACTTTAACCACGAAATCAATAAAAAATAAATGATCACAACAGGGTTATTCTATTAACTGAATGACATGATTTTACAATCATTGGGAATTCTAAAACCTTTTCACCAACTCTATAATACTAATGAAATGTAAGTCATAAATATTGTTATTGTATTATAAATGATATGAATTTTAATAAATTGAGCGCTTATTTCAATTGAGTTGAAGACTATAATACATATTATACACACATATAATGAAATGAATAATGTATTACATAAATAGCATTTTGCATAAGTAATTGCGATACTTTTATTTGTCTATTTATATAGGTTCAGGTAGTGGAAGGCCATATGCTATTAATATTGTGCATAAGTTCATCGGTCTTTTGGATGGTCGACATGATCATGAAAGGAATTCAAATTGTTTGTATTGTGACGTCTTTTAACTTCCTCTAGTAGAAAACCGTCCAAACATTGACACTGGTGTATACTGTGGAAACAGCAATTTATTTTAATGATGTTTTCAAACACAACTTTTTATGGGAAGAAAATAGGCGTACCAAACCGAGAGTAATTATACTTGCAAATACAGTTAATAGGGTTTTACATGGAAATTGCAGTGATGAACTGAACGCACTTCCTTAATCATTCTCAAGTCCTCTGACTGGAAACAGATTTGCACGAAGCACACAACTTTTTGCCACAAACTCCTTGGTTGATGACTTTAATATAGATGTTATTCTTAAACATCCTGTGGAATTTTGTGAATTTATATAACAAGATCGTGGTCATACACATGATTTAGAAATGAGTGATGCTCTCAAAATACTATGGTTGAAAATGCATGTCCTCTCCAGATACTTCATACATTAAGTGGCACACTTGTGAATAGAGCAACGAGACACGCAGTAACTGCTGAACAAGTTGTCGTACAGTTTCCATATGTGTCCATCACCAGAGAGATCATCGTTTATCTTAGCTCGTTTTTACGATCACATGCAATGTTTACAATCTTGTCACATGTTTTCACTGTTTGTGTCCATATGGATCAGTAGATTTTTAAGGTCAGAAATGTTAAATGATGATATGGACGTACACAATGTGATCTCATGCAATGTATTACTGTATGAGGGGATCTTGGTGAAAGAATGGTACTTAGTAATATTAATTTGTACACAGCTACTTAATGAAACCCCACTATGTGGGAAATATAAGAAATTTATATTTAGTTCGAGCTACGCTCTTGGCCAATATAAAATTACAGACCATATATCACACCGTGCATGGTCAGAAATAAGCTTCGAAAAGCATAATTATATGTAAATGTTATATAAATACTTATAACATGTAAATGAAAATATATTTTCAAAAATGTTATTCATGTTCCATTCGATCAATTATTCCATGTTTAATATAAGATTGTGATAACCTTTGTATATGTTTGTGTTGCCACTAATAATAAATTTTATTTATTTTAATGTTGTTTGCATATTTATTATGAAATGTAACACAATTAAACATAAAAGTACTGTTATTTCAGAATTCAATCCGAAGGACAACATAATTACTGCATAACGAGATCGTTTCCCTTTAAAACATGTCGTTACTCTTACGATTCACAAATCACAGGGAATGCCATTGAAAAACTTATTCTGAAAAAAAGGATATTCATTTACGGAAATGTACTAGACTACTCGACTTTTACTAATAATTTTCTGTTCAATATAGGAGTATTAATTAGTTTTCATTGAATGAATGTAGTTGGGTAAGGGAATGGAATAAAACCAAACAGTTTCGAGTCCTTTATGTCGGCGCCGAAAGGTATATTGGGTGTTGTATATACATGCATATACTAATAAATGTAAATAAACATAACTGCAAACCTCCAAACAATAAAATAGGATTACAACAGGTCTAAACTTTGGACAAAAACACAACATTTCAAAATACAAAAACTCATTCATTCCACAGATACATGAATTCATTTACAATGCTGAACAAATGCAATGACAAATACTTGCAAACTCTCCAGTTTGGAAGAATGCAATATAAATAGTAAACAATAGCGTACAACAATAATGAAGTTTGTATTGCGACAGTTGACAGGCTTAAAAGCAGCACGGTCAGTAATTTGCAATCTCCAACACATGTGCTAAGTGCTGACCAATATAAATCTTGTTGATTTCACATCTCTCCTTCTGACTGGACACTTCATGTATGGCATCACAGTACATGGCTGAACGCACACATGACAAGGTATTTCACAAAACATGAAAACATAAACTAATAGGGACATACAAACTGGTTTATGACACATATACAAACATATATCATAGAGTAAAAACGACTATACAATTCTGTTATTTACATATTTATCGAATCTCTTTATTTAGTAATCCAATATTTTGCATTCTAAACGTGACTACCACAACCGAAACAACACTGTGTAATTAACACTAATATGTGTTTAAAGGCAATTTATTGTTGTTATTTGTAAATGTCATATATGTTTTTCAATGAAACATTTCCAAATATTATATTAGCATTTCTTAATTCAATCGGAGAATATCAGAATGATTAATATCCGATCTTAATTTGTTAAGGACAAGTTGAAAATGTTTTACATAGACATACTACGTTTTGAAAAAGGCAGTAAATGAACTAGATAAAGTGCTATTATGCCACTCTTTAGTTTGACACCTTTGTGTGCGCACACACCATTAATACAGCTTTCTCTTAAACAGAACAATGTTTATTAGCATTGTTTATCATTGGAAACATATGGGTTACATGATGTTGCTGGTTGTAGCTATTTTCATGTATAATATGTATTAAATCATACATATACTTGCAACCAGAACAGGGCTTAATCAATATCCTTACTTTGGATAACCGACGTTCAAGGCGTTTTATTTGAACATCTGCCCCACGGATTGACCATACTTTTAAGTGCCCGACGATATTTCCTACCGGATATAATATACACGAAAATATTGCTCCAGTTTTGAACAGAAACCACTGCCAAAGCACCGAAGTGTACAAATAAAGACACTACTCGTCTTTTTGGATCCGAGTTATCGGTTAGGTTCGGGAACAAGGACATGTATAGCAAAGAGGCAATATAAGGTATATGCAGAGTTAGAAATATAACACAAACTGAGATTAGTGTAACGGATAATACGCGGGTTTTCTTACTTATGGATTTTTTTCCTGTTAGCTGAATGCGTGAGTGAGTAGGTTTTGTTAAGTTTCGAATAATGATTATGTTACATACAATAATAAACAACAACGGCACAAGTATATGATAGACCGTTGAGACCGTTGCCCAGAAAGTTGAAAAAAAAAATGCGAAGGATTACAAAATGCTGTAGGAGGGGTGCGCTGAGAAGGCGCTATCACAAACTCAGTCAAATTTGGGACCGATATTAAACAGCAGGAACAACATACTATAATTAACAAAAGCGTAACCTTTCTGAATGAAAACCAGATATTCAGCTTGAATGGGAATGTAACTGCAATTGTCCTTTCAAAGGTCCAGCAAAGAAGTATATAATTGGAATACAAGGTTGATGTGGCCAACAAATACTGTAATGCACCTTACTCACCTTACATGTAGCTCTCATTCTGTAAAAGAATACACGTTGGCTTATGTCAGAGATAACACACATTTTAAACACATAAAAATCAAGATTCCAATATATTATACAGTTGTCTTCAAATAAAACATTTTCATCCACTCGACTTTACCAGAAAACGATCTTTTTTAACAAACGGTATACACGGTATACACATATTGCTATTCAAGTCTTCATAAGGAAGTCCTTCTGATAAAGTAATATGTTGTAATATATTTGTACAAAGAAATAAACTTAAACGTATTGTTTCTCATTTTACAGTCAGCAATAACGGTTAATTATCCAGGATCTAAATGGGACGTGAAACAGTAAGTGATGGCTATAATATCACGTTTATTGTCAAAGGAAAGAAAAAATCTAACATTTACCTTCTGTGTGCGGTGCTGGCACTTCCAACGGCCAATGTTAAATAGAACATGTCGTTATATATCCTCATTACGCCTTTCATACATGACGTTCTTTGAACTGAGTCATGTGAATGTGCTGGTACCAAACTAAGACAGTATCTTATGTTGTTTTGTAACATGATGAGTTTAATTTACCATACCCTTAAGCCTAACTACTAATCCTAACTTCTTATCAAAGAACTAATTCGCTTTAAGACGTATACCATTATGAGTTATTATGGTGGACGCAACCGTCTCATTTGCGAAGGCATCACCGCGAACTTTGAATGCTCATTAACAGTATATTAGCGATGACAAATATTAGAAAAAATGATTAATTCTTGGCCTAAATCCAATAAGAGCTGAGTTCATGGAAAGTTCAAAATTTAAACAAGATGTGTTTGTGAAACACTATGTCCACCATTATGACGTTTGACCTTGAAGGATGAANTTTTACCACTCAAAATGTGCAGCTTTATGAGATACACATGCATGCCAAATATCAAGTTGCTATCTTTAATATTGCAAAAGTTATGGCCAATGTTAAAGTTGGCGCAAACCAACAGACCAACAGACAGACGAACAGACAGACAGGGCAAAAACAATATGTCCCCCAGTATATACTGGTGGACATAAAAAGTTAAAGTTCGCTGCTGAGCTACGTCTGAATTATGCCTTTACACCAAGCAATGATTAAAATTGCAAAGCATTTTACGTGTATTAACTATATATATTGGAATGAAATGACGGGTAAACGGTTCATCACAAACGTCAATTATGTGTCATTTTGCATATAAACTGTGCGTTTACGTACCGCTAGCGTTCATTTAAACAAATAATAAAAAAAATAAGTACATATTGCTCAGTAAAAAGGTGAGTTGGTTAGGGATCATTCAATTCAACCTCTTATGAGCGAACACATCCAAGGAAGTTCAATTTAAGTAATCAATAGCTGTTTTATCTCAGCATGAAAACCAAGAGTAAATGAATTAAAGTAGATCGTCCTGAACAAAGTGATAATGTCAATCACAGAAGATAAATGCATTAACCTGTCACACATTCCGTAAAAAAGTACCTACAACTTATTAGGAATCCGCCATCTTTGATACTTTTTATATTTGTTCGTGCTTACACTTTAATAATAAGGGAAGTACTGCTTAACCCTTGCATATCGGAATTATTCGACCGATTTAGTAATGGATAATTTTCAGTGTTGATGTTGGTGTTATGTTGATCAGTATCAATTTCTGCGAAATTATGTTGCCTTTTATGAATTGATCGTGGACTGAGGTTTGAAGTCAGAGCTGAGAAATTGTAAAAATAAAATACGCATTGTAGTCTTGTTCTGAGAAAACTGGGCATAATGCATGTGCGTAAAGTGTCGTCCCAGATTAGCCTGTTCGGACTGCACAGGCTAATCTGGGACGACACTTTCCGCTTTTATGACATTTTTCGTTTAAATGAAGTCTTTTCTTAGCAAAAATCCAATTAAGCCGGAAAGTGTCGTCCCTGATTAGCCTGTGCGGACTGCACAGGCTAATCTGGGACGACACTATTCGCACATGCAGTATGCCCAGTTTTCTAAGAACGCGACTCATTGTATTGGTTCTTACAAATTCTGATGTAGAACGCGTGCTATTGTAGAACGATCGATTCATCAATCATATTTATAAGATGCAACAACCCTTTGATTGTTTTAATATTAAAATTATATAAACGATTTTCAGCAGTTTTAATTGTAAAATATATTTGTTGTCGTATTGTTAACCGTTTTTTTTATAAACAATTTTTTGTTTACTTTGGTGTGATTATAATTATAATTACTTATTATATTAAATATTAGGGTGAATTAGACTTGTGTAGCCTTCGGTTTAGATTTAGAGTTACTTCCCTTGTTTACAATTGCGCTCTTCAAATGCACACATTGTTAGGTATGTGTCGTTCCTGGATTATTTCACTAAAAAACATTTAGAGCAATTATCTTTTTTTTTGTACACGGTGTATGTTTAACATATAAAAGTTTTCATTTCATAATTCACTTAATACTGTTTTCTATTTGTTTCAGACTTCAGTGCTCTCACATCTGACTTTGAAGTTCGAGATAGAATATGGCAAGTACAGTCTCAGTTGATAAGTTAATTCAATGGACTTAGGGCTACTGGTTTTTTTAGTTCTTTCATTGGATGGAACAGTGGACGGATTATTATTAATTTTAAATTTTATTTAAACAAATTATCTTGCTTTGATCAACTGCTATGCCCATTGCATGTTTAAAGTTACCACTAATGAAAAGTGTGCCAGTTGAAAGGCTCAACTCTAAGACGTCGGGACTCTAGCACATGTCAATTGCTATAATTATGATAATTTATTTCAGGATTTCACGACCGACCTATTTCTTTGTGGGTTTGAAACTGCAGAGACTAAAGAGGAGCAAGAGTTTTGTATTTTCATCTGTAACTGTTCCCCCTAGTAACGAAGACAGATACAATGTTGAGTCTGGAGTGGAGTGGATAATGTATTGTTTGAGGTGGACTGCAACAATAATGAAGATCAAAAAGCCACCAAGCAACCGTTAGATAGCTGTTTACATTTAGAATCTTCAGTTGAAATTTGTGTCGACCATAACAAGAAGAAATTATATGAGTGCAAAATATGTGACAACAAATGTCGGATAAAAACTGGCTACAAACGACATTTAGTAAGCCACACCAGTGGAAATATGTTATTGATTATGCGCATGTGGGTAGACCGAATTCTTTATCACTCTTGTGAAAATATTGAATCAGTGCGGACCATGGTATACAGTGAACTACTTATTAGAATCATTTATGTATGTGTATTTATGATTATTTATTATTTTTGACGATGAGCTGTATATGCGTAAGTCGCAAATAAACTATCTGGTCTGTTCTATATATAGACACCTGTAAAGTATGGGATGTACGAGAAAATGGTTTAAAAAATGTCATAATTAACAAAAATAATATGTATATGTTGTAAAAGCTATACATTGTATAATATATATATATATATGCTTTATTATGTATAAATTGTTGTATTTTCTTTGAAATATTTAAGATCCATAATTGAATTACATGAGCAAACAACATATTCATTTCACCATCACATTAATTCATTTATATGGAACGAATTATATGTTATATGAAAGAAAATTATTGAATGCATTAACTGTTTTATGTTTTACATGCAGCAATTATTTATTTGTATTTAAAAAATATAGATCAATCACATTGTATATTACTGTAAAAAAATATAGATCAATCACATTGTATATTACTGTAAAAATATACATCAATCACATTGTATATTACTGTAAAAATATAGATCAATCACATTGTATTTTACTGTAAAAAAAACTGCATTACGATTTAATATAAATAAATACATGTGTGTAAATTCGTTATGTTTTTATAAATATTTCCGATTCGGATGTGACGTTGGCCCCTTCTTACTCAGAAACGCAGCCACCTCTGGAGGAATGTGGTTAGAAAGTGGAATGCTTCCAGTTATAATTATGTGATGCTGTAAGTCATGGTGATTACGTCTTTTTGTGCATAATCTTAACATTTGATGAAAACTAAATTGTTTTTGCCAATGTTTTTTTTATTAAAATAAAGTAGTATTATGGCGTAATTTAAGATTTTTAGTAGGTTACATTGTTTTTAATGTGATTAAAAAGATTAATTAAACATCATCTGCATTAAGATTATTGATATTCGCATTATTTTAACATTAATAGTAAAATTTGTATAAGTTTATTTTATGATGCTAAAAACTTAATTACTGACGGATTGACGTTGTGCTGAATCATATGTTTGCCTCAAAACATACAGTAATATGTACTTAACACTAACGATATCGAATTATTGATAATTAACATAAATATCTATTTCATTTGCTTTTTTAAAATTCTATGAAATAAATACAAGTATGTTATGACAAAGGAATCGCTTGTTTCTTGCATCCCACTAAGATTTGATATGTATTGTATGTAACAAATATTTGAATACAGTTTGATCGGAATAAATTAATATGACAAAACTATTATCAATATGTTTTTCATGTTGTGATGCTTCCCGGACAACTGACGCAGAAACGCAGCTGTTAACTTTAGAAAACAGCCAGCAAGTGCAATGTCTGAAGTCTTCATTTAAGGCATGCTGATGGTTCAAATGCTGTCAACAGTTTAAGTTTTATATTGAAATCTGGTTCTATACTAACCAAACAATTCTAAGACTTAAGTCTATAAAACAAGAATATTCTTTAAATTGGATTATTCCAGTTTATTTTTTATTTTGCGTCAAACTAGGCATAAACCACCTCCATCATTATTCATGCAGAACATTTTGTTTTTGACATAGTAATCAGTGGAAGTCTATATATATTTAAACGCTGGAAGCATTTTTCTTGGTGCTAAGTCTATTCTTTATTCTCAATTCTAAAATTGAGATGGTTAATACTCGCTCTAAAGACACGGGATTTCCGATACGCCTAAGTGAGTGTTGCCCATACGGAATGACTAACTCATAGTCTTCAGTTAAGTTCACATGCACTTGGCGCTTAATAACATCATAATAAAATCTAAAGATATAGTCAATGGTGGATGCTGGTACACAGACAAATTATACAGTATCCTGCATAACGTTGGTCTAATACAAATGAGGTGACTGATTTCATTTGGACGACATGGAGGCATACACAGACTATTTCAACTGGTTCTTTTTATTCAAACAGAGCAAATATTTACATTCATAACCTTGTTGCGTGTTTAAATGATTTGTTAATGTTATTTACGTTGATTTACTTAAATGTTTTGATAGTATATATGGTAGTTCAGCATGGCTACAAATTTATAAATTAGTATACAAAGTAAATTATAACGAAACATTAAGAATATGTATTAGATTGTTAAATATTGTGTTAATTCGATTTCATCATATTCTGAATACTTTAATTATGCGGTCGACAAGGAGAGGTTTTATCCCATATTCATTTCGCACTGTAAAAGATATGGATTTTGTTTTTACCAGATAGCACATTGCATGTCTTAAATATAGATGATTTTAATTGTATTGTTGTTTGCGGTTGGCGTTTCCACTTCACGTAAAACACCAGTAGAGGTACATCACCATTTAGATAACCCTTATCTGCAGTGTTATTATTGGGTGTTATAGGTTATCACTTAAAAAACAAAAAATAATGGTTTTTCGCACAAGGGGTGAAATTCAACAAGACAAAAAGGGACAACTAATGATCAAAATGGTGGCTTCACTTTTAGCCAAGAACATTCCGTTAGATAAGCCATTAATGCTATGAATGTTTTACTTTATAAGCGGTATGATCCTAAGCCGAGCTTATTTTGTAAGTTGTTTGATTCTTTGTTCGGGTCTATTTTATACTATGCTTCTGAAACATTTGATTTGAGAAATCAAAAGAGATCGCACTCATTCATTAAAATGTTGCAAACTATTTTGTAATGTAAGACTAAACAATTCCAAATTACTGGAATATTGTGGCCGCATACTGAACGCTTTACTGTGGGAGAATCTCGCGAATGGGCTTAAAGTGAGACTGCACGATTTTGTAAAATATTTAAGAATTTATATAAAATGTGTAAAACACTTATTATTCATATGTTTCAATATAAATTAAAATAAAAGTTAAGAAGAACATGTGTCGAAAAATTCGAAATGAGCCAGATATTTAAATCTGAAATCGAAATTGGCTGTACAGCCGAATTCGCCAGCATGTATATCATGCATGTACAATGTGAATCTAAATTTAGTTTTAGTGCAGATTCGTTCATACGACACAAAGACACCATTTTGTTTCCTAACAATACGAGTAAAAGTGTCGGCATCGGCTTTAACGAGCGCTAACTTGTCTTTGCTGCGTTTTATGAAATTCGTCTTCAATGTAGACTATTTCTTGCCTATTGTGTGTTATTGTAACATATATTTATCAATATATTACAATTCAACACATATAAAAATCGTGCATACTCACTTTAATTATTGGTTAAAAATGTATGAACAGTAAAGCATATTATATCATCTGTGTATATCAAAGCATTGAGTGATTGTTATAATGGCTGTAAAAATTGGGCTTCAATTGTTAAATATTTGTAAAACAAATACGGATTTTCCTT
Source organism: Dreissena rostriformis (assembly GCA_007657795.1). Classification (NCBI taxonomy): domain Eukaryota; kingdom Metazoa; phylum Mollusca; class Bivalvia; order Myida; family Dreissenidae; genus Dreissena; species Dreissena rostriformis. The sequence continues at coordinate 64,527 of VMBQ01002940.1, read as the reverse complement.
TTTTTGAAATATCGAATTCAAATGCAGAATTATTGAAGCATTTAAGCAAGAATGGTTTGGTAATATGAACAAAAGTTCTACTCTAGATATGAACAGAATGTTGCAAACTTCTCTCGAATATGAATACTACTTAAACGTATTGCCCAAGGGTCTACGTTTGTCCTTTGTAGAATAAAGGGTTTCTCCCACCCCTTGCGAATTAAAACCGGGAGATAATCACACTATCCCTCTTAAGAACATTATCGCCATTGTTGTAATCAACGGGATACAGAGAATGAATTCAATTTCATAGAAAATCAAAACAAAATTAATGAAGCAAATGCAAGTATCGACTATTCTACAGTCTCCGATTTATGACTCTAGTGAAATTGAAAACGCCAACATTTCTCAAACTTGCATTCTTGCAACAGTGAGTGTGTTATGAATCTGACTGACCTTCAAGTGCGGTCGGAAAAAGTAAGTGGAGTGGAACTGTAGCGTTATGACTGTAAATAGAGTTATAGAACCATCAAATGTAAATCGCATTGTGGAAAGTTAAATTGCCCTAGCACATAAACATATTGATAAAAAGCCTACAAGTTACAAATAAAACGGAAACAATATGGTATACAGATGAGACTAGCAAATTTGGTAAATGTGTACAGGCATATTTAGTAACTGATGTTAACGAATATTAATTTATTGGTTTAAGAGAAATGACTAAAATGATCAAGGCACTCAAAACTTTAAACGACATATCCAATACTGTCATGAAAAAGAAAGAAAGGAATGAGATAAACGTTGGTAATCAAATACTTTCGAATATAAGAGATCCCGTATATGACAGAGGGTTTCACGGAAAAGAACATTAATAAATGTTTGGAAAAGTTTAGAATTTGACATTTTGCCATATGATTTTTTTGAGAATTTACCGATATGTGTAATGAAGAAAGGGCTAAAGTTTCGCATGTGAATTATGTTTCGTGGACTGCATCTTGGTAGGATATAAGACGTTATCAAATAAATGAAAATGGATAAGAACAACATCAACATCATTTGCAGTGTGATTAGATGGAACAAAAGAGTTAGTTAATCCAGGTAGACATTTTTTGAGAGAAAACGAGAGACAAAACAACACTGCATAGTTAGATATTAACATATTGAATGTGGTATTTCGTTCTGCATTGATTGTGTATATTCATAGAAAAAGGGCTAGCAATGTCCAAGAAACACGAAAATTCTAATCATTAATGGAAAGCGGTGGCACTTGACATTTAAGAAAAGCCTCTTTTACAGGTCTGACGGTGGTTCAATATCAAAATTAATAATGCTGTATGGAAATTACTGGCATATTGTGGCCGCATACTGAACGCAATACTGGGGAGATTCTCGCGAACGGGCTTAGGGCTGTGTGAGTGAATTCAGTTTAGACAGCACACGGAATCATGTGCATGATAATGCTAGAAATATTGAGTGTGCTGCAAATATATAGGAGGAAATTGGGTAATCGGTGCTGATTTGACCATACTTTCCAACTGAAACCTGCCATGGAAAGTACCGGCAGTGTCCACGGTTGTCAGGAAGTGCAGAAAGCACTCAAAAACACTGGCGGCGGAACTGAGTGTAAGACAAAAGACCACGAAAAAGACCGCAACACATTTGCATAGGAGCAATATTAGCTAAAATAATAAACACTTAATATAGAAAAAAAGGAAAATGTTTGATCCCTTATGACCATCTTATCCTCAAACTAACAGAAAGACAACACATTTAAAAATCATTTAAAATACCAATAAGTTTTAATAGTTTCATTTACAAATTGACTACATATAGTATTAGCGAATCACATTAAATGGTTTTTTTAAGGAAGTTTCTAATTAGTAAAAGTTGCATGCTTATTGTGTTAATTGCATATCATATCGAAACGGTGGTTATTGTTTCTTGAACTGGTGAATGTTCAAATTACAATATATGTGTCATATTGATATACAATGTTCACAGATAGGAGCGCGACGGTTTCTTCAGCCCCTGAGAGCCCAATGGTCGTTAGGACGCGAGAGGTCTTAAGCCGCTGATGAGAGCCCAATGGACGTAACTGGCGCGACAGGGTCTTCAGATGCTGAGAGCCCAATAACCATAAGGAGCGTGACGGTGTCTTGAGCCGCTTAAGAGAGCCCGATGTACGTAACTGACGCGACGGTGTCTTCAGCCGCTGAGATCCCAATTGTCGTTAGGAGCGTTACGGTGTCTTCAGTCGCGAAGGAGAGCCCAATCAACGTAACAGGCTTGACGCAGTCTTCAGTCGCTGAGGAAAGCCCACTCAACGTAACTGGCGCGACGGTGTCTTCAGCCGCTGAGGACAGCCCACTCAACGTAACAGGCGTGACGGTGTCTTCAGTCGCTGAGGAGAGCCCAATCAACTTACTGGCGTGACGGTGTCTTCAGTCGCTTAGGAGAGCCCAATCAACGTAACTGGCGTGACGGTGTCTTCAGTCGCTGAGGAGAGCCCAATCAACGTAACTGGCGTGACGGTGTCGTCAGTCGCTGAGGAGAACCAAATCAACGTAACTGGCGTGACGGTGTCTTCAGTCGAGGAGGAGAGCCCAATCAACGTAACTGGCTCGACGATGTCTTCAGTCGAGGAGGAGAGCCCAATCAACGTTACTGGCTCGACGATGTCTTCAGTCGCTGAGGAGAGCCCACTCAACGTAACTGGCGTGACGATTTCTTCAGTCGCTGAGGAGAGCCCACTCAACGTAACTGGCGTGACGATGTCTTCAGTCGCTGAGGAGATCCCACTCAACGTAACTGGCGTGACGGTGCCTTCAGTCGAGGAGGAGAGCCTATTCAACGTAACTGGCGTGACGGTGTCTTCAGTCGCTGAGAAGAGCCCAATCAACGTAACTGGCGCGACGGTGTCTTCAGTCGCTGAGGAGAGCCCACTCAACGTAACTGTCGTGACGGTGTTTTCAGTCGCTAAGGAGAGCCCACTCAACGTAACGGGCCTGACCGTGTCTTAAGTCGCTGAGGAGAGCCCACTCAACGTAACTGGCGTGACGGTGTCTTCAGTCGCTGAGGAGAGCTCACTCAACGTAACGGGAGCGACGGTGTCTTCATTCGAGGAGGACAGCCCAATCAACGTAACTGGCGTGACGGTGTCTTCAGTTGCTGAAGAGAGCTCACTCAACATAAGTGGCGTGACGCTGTCTTCAGTCGCTGAGGAGAACCCACTCAACGTAACTGGCGTGACGGTGTCTTCAGTCGCTAAGGAGAGCCCACTCAACGCAACAGGCGCGACGGTGTCTTCAGTCGCTGAGAAGAGCCCAATCAACGTAACTGGCGTGACGGTGTCTTCTGTCGATGAGGAGAGCCTAATCAACGTAACTGGCATGACGGTGTTTTCAGTCGCTGATGAGAGCCCAATCAACGTAACTGGCGTGACGGTGTCTTCAGTCGAGGAGGAGAGCCCAATCAACGTAACTGGTATGACTGTGTCTTCAGTCGCTGAGGAGAGCCCAATCAACGTAACTGGTTTGACTGTGTCTTCAGTCGCTGAGGAGAGCCCAATCAACGTGTCTGTCCCGACGCGGTCTTTAATCGAGGAGAGAGCCCAATCAACGTTACTGGCGTGACGGTGTCTTCAGTCGATGAGGAGAGCACAATCAACGTAACTGGCGTGACTGTGTCTTCAGTCGCTGAAGAGAGCCCAATGAACGTAACTGGCGAAACGTTGTCTTCAGTCGCTGAAGAGAGCCCAATCAACGTAACTGGCGTGACGGTGTCTTCAGTCAAGGAGGAGAGCCCAATCAAAGTAACTGGCGCGACGGTGTCTTCAGTCGCTGAGGAGAGCCCAATCAACGTAACTGGCGCGACGGTGTCTTCAGTCGCTGAGGAGAGCCCAATCAACGTAATTGGCGTGACGGTGTCTTCAGTCGAGGAGGAGAGCCAAATCAACGTAACTGGCGTGACGGTGTCTTCAGCCGCTGAGGACAGCCCACTCAACGTAACTGGCGTGACGATGTCTTCAGTCGCGGAGGAGAGCCAAATCAACGTAACTGGCGTGACGATGTCTTCAGTCGCTAAGGAGAGTCAAATCAACGGAACTGGCGTGACGGTGTTTTTAGTCGCTGAGGAGAGCCCAATCAACGTAACAGGGGTGACGGTGTTTTCAGTCGAGGAGGAGAGCCCATTCAACGTCACTGGCGTGACGGGGTCTTCATTCGCGGAGGAAAGCCCAATCAACGTTACTGGCTTGACGATGTCTTCAGTCGCTGGAGAGAGCCCAATCAACGTAACTGGCGTGACGGTGTCTTCAGTCGCTGAGGAGAGCCCAATCAACGTAACTGGCGTGACGGTGTGATCAGTCGAGGAGGAGAGTCCAATCAACGTAACTGGCGCGACGGTGTCTTTAGTCGCTGAGGAGAGCCCAATCGACGTAACACGCGTGACGGTGTCTTCAGTCGAGGAGGAGAGCCCAATCAACGTAACTAGCGCGACGGTGTCTTCAGTCGCTGAGAAGAGCCCAATCAACGTAACTGGCGCGACGGTGTCTTCAGTCGCTGAGAAGAGCCCAATCAACGTAACTGGCGCGACGGTGTCTTCAGTCGCTGAGGAGAGCCCAATCAACGCAACTGGCGCGACGGTGTCTTCAGTCGCTGAGAAGAGCCCAATCAACGTAACTGGCGTGACGGTGTCTTCAGTCGCTTAGAAGAGCCCAATCAACGTAACTGGCGTGACGGTGTCTTCAGTCGAGGAGGAGAGCCCAATCAACGTTACTGGCGTGGCGGTGTCTTCAGTCGCTTTGGATAGCCCAAACAACGTAACTGGCGTGACGGTGTCTTCAGTTGCTAAGGAGAGCCCAATCAACGTAACTCGTGCGACGGTGTCTTCAGTCGCTGAGGAGAACCCAATCGACGTAACTGGCGCGACGGTGTCTTTAGTCGCTGACGAGAGCCCGATTGACTTAGCTGGAGCGACGGTATCTTCAGTCGCTGAGCCCAATCAACGTAACTGGCGCGACGATGTTTTCAGTCGCTGAAGCGAGCCCAATCATTACTGACGCGACGTTGTCTTCAGTCGCTGAGGAGAGCCTGATCAACGTCACTGTCGTGACGATGTCTTCAGTCGCTGAGGAGAACCAAATAAACGTAACTGGCGGGACGGTGTCTTCAGTCGCTGAGGAGAGCCCAATCAACGTCACTGGCGTGACGATGTCTTCAGTCGCTGAGGAGAACAAAATCAACGTAACAGGCGCGACGGTGTCTTCAGTCGCTGATGAGAGCCAAATCAACGTAACTGGCGTGACGGTGTCTTCAGTCGCTGAGAAGAGCCCAATCAACGTAACTGGCGTGACGGTGTCTTCAGCAGCTGAGCAGAGCCCAATCAACGTAACTGGCGTGACGGTGTCTGTAGCCGCTGAGGAGAGCCCAATCGACGTAACTGGCGTGACGGTGTCTTCAGTCGCTGAGGAGAGCCCAATGGACGTAACTGGCGCGACGGTGTATTCAGTCACTGAGGAAAGCCCAATCAACGTAACTGGCGCGACGGTTTCTTCAGTCGCTGAGGAGAGCCCAATCAACGTATTTGGCGTGACGGTGTCTTCAGTCACTGAGTAGAGCCCAATCAACGTAACTGGCGTGACGGTGTCTTTAGTCGCTGAGGTAAGCTCACTCAACGTAACTAGCGCGACGGTTTCTTCAGTCGCTGAAGAGAGCCCAATCAACGTAACTGGCGCGACGGTTTCGTCAGTCGCTGAGAAGAGCCCAATCAACGTAACCGGTGCGACGGTGTCTTCAGTCGCTGAGAAGAGCCCAATCAACGTAACTGGCATGACGGTGTCTTCAGTCGCTGAGGAGAGCCAAATCAACGTAACTGGCTCGACGTTGTCTTCAGTCGCAGAGGAGAGCCCAATCAATGTAACTGGCGTGACGGTGTGATCAGTCGCTGAGGAGAGCCAAATCAACGTAACTGGCGTGACGGTGTCTTCAGTCGAGGAGGAGAACCAAAACACGAAACTGACGTGACGGTGTCTTCAGTCGAGGAGGAGAGCCAATCAACGTAACTGGCGTGACGTAGTCTTCAGTTGCTGAGGAGAGCCCAATCAACGTAACTGGCGTGACGGTGTCTTCAGTCGAGGAGGAGAACCAAAACACGTAACTGGCGTGACGGTGTCTTCAGTCGAGGGAGAGAGCCCAATCAACGTAACTTGCGTGACGGTGTCTTCAGTCGCTGAGGAGAGCCAAATCAACGTTACTGGCGTGACGGTGTCTTCAGTCGCTGATGAGAGCCCAATTAACGTAACTGGCGTGACGGTGTCTTCAATCGCTGAGGAGAGCCTAATCAACGTAACTGGCGTGACGTTGTCTTCAGTCGAGGAGGAGAGCCCAATCAACTTAACTGGCGTGACGGTGTCTTCCGTCGCTGAGAAGATATAACATAAGACAACGGATATTTACACAAGCATCATAATTTGTGCAATACATATCTCTTCAAGGGCTTGTTAAATAAAAACAAACTAAACAACAATTGAAGAAAATATGCATAAAAAAAGATTATGTTGGCGCGCTTAAACGGGAAAGACAAACGCTAAATGAGGATTGTAGAGAGACCACCATTTTATTCAACACAACTTCAGTGCAAAAGCTCATATTAATTCTACGAATGTAAGTTGAGAATATACAAAAGTCAAACATGCGTATTTATATCTTAATCTGTTGCGGAATTAAAACGGTTTTGTAGCGGTATTAATGTGTATTTTATAAATCATATACAATGTTGCGTTCTGGTAAATACTAATTCACACTCAATCGGCTGATGTTTGCGTTTTATAGTTAACGAACAAGACTTCAAACAAATCAATACAAAACGGAAGTCCCATTTTAAGGTTCGGGTTTAATTGTTTAAACACCTTATTTCGCAATGTTTAATTCCTGTTCAGATAGATTATTATAATATTAGAATGAATTCAATACAATTGCCTCTATTGCATCGATATCGTTGTTTTCAGAATCTGCATTACCCATATGCATTACGTTTTTTATCACGGAGCTGTTATGCACGAACACATGTCACACCACTTGTATGTGCTTGAAATGCAACGCCTATGTCGAATGACCATGTAACGACTCAATTGGCATTTGTACAGAGATCGCATTTACGGCTGTTGCAAACTCATTATTTCCTCGATCAATTAGGGACGACACTTATCATGGCCATCACATTTGGTGCCAAAAGCGCGGGTCCTTATATTATCAATAAAACGGAGATGCTCTCACTCGTTAGATAATAAAACAGCTGTTGAGTATCCCGAGTAGTTGTGTGACGAACATTCGTTAGCGTGACCTGGAGTATCGACCGTAACGACATCCGTGTATTGCTTTAATGCTTGAAATTATTGAAGTAAACTTTTTTGTTTCCACAGAAATAAACCTTGTGAAGAGGATACTGTTATTTAAATTAGTTTGATTTGTCATATTTTTATGTTTGACAATATTGCCCTGTATTACTGATCTGTCTAACTCTGATTATTTCATTTTATTTTCAAATACCTGTCAATGTTTAAATGATAAATTCCATTGATGTAATTCTTCAATATGAAAAAAACAAAACATTTTATATTTCAGAATCAGGACAAGTGTTCAATGTGACTTGATTGGCTTTACATGATTAGTTGACATTAATGTCGGGTACTAAACAATAATATATTATTGAACTTGCGTGAATAAACATTGTTTCTGAATAGATGTCTCAAGCTCCAAGGACCAGGTAACAGTGCCGATCTTACAACAGGATGTTGATGCTTATCTATCATCAAAAACGTTGGCTGTGTTTATGACGGTGCTAGGGGTTGTGATATTAGTCGTGTGCCTTTTAGGATCGTTTGGAAATATTATAATAGGAAGAAGTGAAACTCCAAAAGCTGCAGCAGTATTGCAGTTTTATCATACACAACTCTGTGGTCCTTTATTTATGGCAAGGAACCAATTGCCAAAACGGTACAGTACGGCACAAAACGAAACAACATATACACATAGTAGAATAAAGCTGGGGTCACCGCCTTGGAACGGTCAATGCTTAGCATTGGGGGTTTAAACCAGTTAATGAGCGCTCAACCTCACACTTGGCCCAGCAATTTTCATGATACATATAAGTGTAAATAAAATTTAACCTCATAGCATTGCAACTCAAATGAAACAGTAATAAAAGTGAATTAAAACGCATTCAATTTAATTACTATTTTATTACTCAATGGTTGAAAGGACACCAGAGCAACAGAGTTACCACTTTTTGAGGCACGATGAAATGAAATTACTAACACGTATCAACTACATCCCTTCTTTATACAAAAAAGATTTCAGAATATAGCATCATATAGTTAATATTTCAGATCATCATCGCGCACTTACAAGTTTAATAGTACTGTTCAATCAGCGTATGCGTTATCAAACGAACTAGATTATTTCCGCACTGTGTATATCCGATACATTGTTTCTGATCCACAGCATTATATGTATTGCCATTAATTCCTTCCGGCAATCCAACCATGTTGTCTTTGACGAGCTGCAGTCGTATGATTACCCTATCCTCGGCGCCTTGAGCAGCGTCGTTACAGCAAGGATAACATCCAGTCTGACAACGCTCTTGTGCCTGCAAAGATTTATAGCCGTATTGTTCCCAATGCGAGCAAAGCATGTATGTACAAAACGGAATACACTCATCTCCATTATCATTTTTTTTCATAACAACGGCGTTGGTTTTAATTCCATTCGGTTTAAAATACGAGTCGACACAAGTGGCGGACAAAGCGAACTATACAAGACGAATAATGAATGAGTCCGCGCTGTATTTTAAACATGATAAATTTGACATTGTGTACGCAACCGTAATGAATGTTGTATTTATTTCCCCTCTTGTCATCATTAGCATCCTCAACACGATCATGATAGTTGTCGTACGTAGGGCCTCGAAACAGCGCCAGTTGATGTCAACAAGTGTTTCTAGCAAGGACGGTCAACATAGCAGCCATGCCGACAAACACCATAGTTCAATCATTCTAATCACAGTGTCAACCGTGTTTTTCTGTTGCATTTTACCAGGTGCTATTAACAGTATTGCCACACAAATTCACCCCTCTTACGCACTTTTGGGTAAATATAAAAACTTGCACACGTGCATTTCTGCAATTACGTACTTCTTAGAGATAATCAATTCATCTGTTAAATATATCATATACATGTTCATGAGTAAACAATTCAGATTTTTGTATAAAGAATTATGTTTTTGCGGATATTGGAAAAGTAAGTTTACTAAAAGAGGAATTACGCTGGACGTCGACGAGGGAATACAACGGAGAACAGCAACGTAATTCCTTCGAGCGGAGAACTGTTAGTGATATTGGGCTGCTTTTGAACGGTACCTATGGTATACGAGAACGGCTTGGGAAAAAATGACTCTCCCATCGAGGGTTGGGAAGAGCAAAACAAACAATTAAAAGATGAATCGAAGACAAAGACAGAACATCGTCAAGTCACATATCCCGGCGTTCTGAGAATGTGTCTACAGTTGAAAAAGCGGTTCGGCCAGGTGGCTCAAATTGACGGATACAAAATGAACGAGTTTTTCAAGTTGTCCCATCTATATGTGGAACAGTATATTATGTTATGAGTATTAGTCCAATTGAAACTTATTGTTACACGTTGTCATATTATATTATTTTTATAGTATTTGCTTGGTATGTTACTTGGCCATGTTATGTTATATATTATACGTATTTATTGATTACAATAAATGCGTGTTATTTATACAAATTCATTCAATGCCACAATTAAAATAGTCGATGTTTCTACACAAGATGTTCTATGGACGTTTAACTTTTATTTTTAATTAAGATATATAAGCCATCAAACTATTCTTATAAACACTATCACAGAGGTAAAGGTATTACATTAAATTAAGATAATATGACGCAACTATATATACATCATTATATTATTTACATTCACAATATATATATATATATATATAGGGNTTTGTGTCACCCCGAGAGGCAACGGTTAAACATATGATAATTTGGTCAAATTTGACAACATAACACTGTTATATGTTTCTTAAATCAATAAAGGTATAATTGAATAATCCCATAACCTCATTATTTGATTCAATGGGGGCATATCGACGTGATCGTTCCCTTTACACAGATATGTATACAGCAATAACTATTCCCTCTCATCAATTAGATATTTATATAGTAACAATATCATAGTGATGAAAATGTTAAGAAAATATTAAGATACTTACAAAATAATTCCGACGATCCTAGAAACAGGCCTACTTTACTTCTGCTACTGATTTTTCTTCGACCGCTATCATGGTCATCGGGGACTGTTTCATAAACAAATTATGTAAAAAAGCGTTCATTGAAATGAGACATATGTGGCAAGCAAACATCTTAGGCATACTCATACATAAGTATTAACCGTCGATATGCCTCTTTGTTACAAACTTGGCATGAACTTGCAAATATTAAAGTTTGTCAAAGTCAACGAAACATGCAGGCGAAGACCAAGCCGAACTAAGTTATCGATTTCTCTCCATACAACGTTCTCGTCAACCTTATTGCGTATTCCAACACTGTCAATAACACCTATTAATGTCTTCGCGACAGCTCGGCAGTTTATTGTGTTTATGTTGTTAGCATTTGGATTGCAAATTAAAGTCGTTTCAAACATACATACAACCATAAGCACGTCATACTGTTACCAGGAAATAAAATTTCGTCGAATGGTGTTACCAAAGCAGCTTGTATTCACAAACATGTAATTCTGGTAATATAAGGTAAAACGTACTTATGTACGGAGACGTGCTTCTTAACAGTAATGAAATCAAGCAACATGGATGCTAGGATATTCATAGTAAGTTACTTAAGTTGTATTGTTATTTGTTATTTTTAAAAAAGGTAGGCCAAACGTTTTAAATAAAATCATGATATAGTATATGTCGCTTATTTTGAACAAAGACGACACTAGAAATTCGTGATTCAGATCAGAAACAAGAATTAAGCAGATGTGGCAAGGACTGGCAAAACGAAATTCAATATAAATTAAATCAGGTATACTCGTAAATTAAATTTCTAATTTAAGCTTGTTTATGATGCTTGCAAATAAGAATATGAAGTGTATTGTTGATTGTCAGACGTTTGAGAAAAGTGATAACGAATATTATCAAGAACATTTTTGCAGGTTGTGGTCAAATTTATAAATCGATTTGTCAAAATCAAGAACATTTCATTCAAATTCGTTTTTCCCCAAAGACTGATTTGTTTTAAACTTTATTTTGTAAAGCATGTTTTCTAGCGCCTGCGTAAAACCCAGAAAAAATACTATAGAGGGAAAATGTTTTGAAAATCCGTTTTATTGTATATAAAGCGAGTACATACGTTCTAACTAAACACATAAAGAAGATAAAAGATTGATAAATAAGCAACTTGAATAAATTTTCAGAAAAATTGGTACAAGAATATGAACATATTAAGAGTTTTATACTAATACAAAGTATGCTTGTTTTCAAAAAAAGTGAAAAACCTACTATCAAGTGCTTACCTTTTAATACTACTCATATACACAATGTTTAATTATGAAAGACATGCGACTGAACGTTTCGGTATCGGCTTAAACTGGGAAGTTATGACTGTTATTCAACGTTTAATTTATAGTACTATTATATATACGTTTAATATATATTAGTTAACAGCCATCGTTTAAATTCATATATGGTTTGAAAATTAAGAATATTCAATGTTGAAATTATAATCGTATATTCTAGTTTGAAATTACTTCAACTAATTCATTTATGAAAAAGGTGTGTAACTATTAATTTATGAATATAAATGTTTGTGAGCGCCACTAACTAAACCAAATAAATATGCAAATGTAAAGTGTATGTTCTCACAGAAAAGTACTTAAGTAATGTTCTTGTTTATTTCAACCGGAAGCCGACAATGTTTTCATTCAATTTCGTTTTTAAGAATGCTCCTTTCTCTACACATCTTGTGTCAACATGAGGCGTATGAATGTGGTAACACAATCGAAAAGAGTGGACATTCATAAAATTGTATTAAGCGCTCATTTGAATTGAAATCTATCGCCGTATTTCGAACATATTTGTTGAGGTCGCGCTTATTTGCATCTTTAGGGTTCATTCACATGCCATAGACAGGCATATGGGTTAAGAATACTATATCGATTGTTATTCTTTCAATTTACTAGTTTCTATATTTGTGGCTTTACTCAATGCTTCGCCAGTTATTAATATCAATACACACTTGACAGCCTCGACAAAATCAGCAAAAAACTATAACTCCAAACATACTGTTGTTTCTTTTATTGTACTCTGCACTTGCTGTCAATGTCCTTTTTCAATGTAAAATGTTCAGTTAAATATGTTCAATAAAAAGGGAGTTCTGCACTAAAATAGTGTTAAGGGTCTCTGCAAACGCAAAATTGACATCTATTAGTTTATTGTATTCAATGGTGTATTTAATATTCTTCACTACGTCTTGTAGACGATAATGTTAGCTCTACTGGCGCTTTGCGGTGGCCGGCCGCGTATCCAGCAATGCACGAGCTCACTCGATTGCCCCGTCCGATTCTGGTGTCGGGACGACAGTGGGAACCTTATAAACGGAGAGGCTTGGGGAAGTAATTTGGAATCCCCGGCAGGTGGAGATTTAGAAATATACATTCTAGAATTGAAACATTTCCCAGAAAATATCGTTTCATACATAAACATACCTCACGATTTAAATATGTATATGGTTAACTTTTTATTGTATTTTATTCAGTTTGATTCTTATCTGTATTCAATTAATTACACATAAAGTATGTTACATATTTTATCCTTAAATGAAAAATACGTCAAATGAAGGTTCATGATTTTAAATGCAAAATTGGTATACATGCTTAATCAAATTGTACACAATAGCCATTTGATATTTCCTCAGTAAACGGAACGTGCAGGCGCGGAACAAGTAAGCCCGGTGAAGCGTGCACGGACCGATGTGGGTGTGGAAGAGGTGGGAATGTACAGTTGCATTTTCTAGTGCATATATCTATATAAGCAAATTGTTCAGTCCTTGCATCGACACTGATCCAAATATACATGTATTGTTTCAATGATTTAACATTGTTAATATTCGAATACACTCGCATATTTGTTTATGCTTGCATTCATAATAATAACGTTATATCATTAACACACGCTTCAACTTTTTTTATTAAAATATAAAAGTTTATTGATATAATGATATTTTTAAAATCGAAAATTAGTTTTCATTGCAATTGGTTAATTTCTTCAAATATAGTACTTCGAAATGATGATTAGAATGCTTTCCTGTTGATACAATTTAAGTTTTTCAATGTCATATCAGATAATCAGATACTTGAACATGCTCCTTGGTAGGTTACACGTGCTATCGGACGATCATGGGCGTCTGTTGCCCACCGACCACGTGCTGGGAAGCCAAGGAAGCAGCCAAGGACAAAGCAAAGTGGAACGAGTGCTTAAGTAGGCCAGACTGTCCTCCCACCTGTCGCAAACCCTGGACGCTAATGCTAATTTAACGATATAAAACTCCTGAACGTGTTTGTTTTATATTATTGTACTTACATTATACCAAACAATGTATTTGGTGTTTATGTTCATTACATTCATCGAAACAGAACACATGTGTAAATGACATAATGACATATATAAATACATAGCATAAAACCACATTAATTAATTGTATGCATGTTATACCAGACATAACACAACTTCTTTGCATTAGTTTGAACCGACAGAATTAAACGTGCACAATTAATAAAAAAATAAAACCATGATTTATAAAAGTTAAACGTAGCAGACATGAATTATGTATGCTTGTTTTTGATCATATTTGACTTGTTTTATTAGATAAACTGACACTAGTGTCGTCGTCTTGATGTTAATGGTGTCGTGCCCAATAATCTTACCTGGCATACTTAATACAAATTCCTCTAAAAGTCAATTTATTATTTAAATCTTCAATTAGGATATGAATTTGGTACTTGTAAAACCAAGAAATGTTTTAGTCTACAATGTTTATTACGTATGAGTGGCGGTTAAATCCAGGGTTTTTAAACAGCAATTAATCTGTATTACCGTACCCTGTATGCGCAAAGCCACAACGACGTTACATGCAAATCAAAATTTAAAGCTCAACCTACGCAACAACGTTAGCTTTCTAAAACAAAATAAATCCGGATTTGTATATTTTCATCACCGATACGAAACAAATGGACAATACATGTGTGTTTTTTGTAAGATGATTTACATTTGTGTCGTTTGGAAATACGTTTTTAAAATGTTTAATAACTTCTTTGTACATAACAAATGCTCATGCGTAAACATAAAATCACACATATTGTTGACGAAATATATAATTTGTTTAAAGAAATTGTATAATTTTATATGATTCAAGGGACAATTTATGATATTCGAAATAGTCGCTCATAAATAAACATAACAAAACAAAATTGAATGGAATGCCTTCCCCGGGTTTTCAACCAAAATGTTCTGGCACCACAACTGCTTTACTACCACTTTTCAGACTTAAGAGTTTCAAGGCGTGATTAAACGCTATTTTAGGAAAACACACATATTATAATTTATCGACGAAAGCATTACACATATATTAATATTTCATCACTTATGATTGATGGCTATCGATAATCGAAGCGATATGTTGAACATTCTTAGTCATAGTTTTATTTTATTTTTGTTTGAATTGAATGAGTATATTATTTTTAAAATATGTTTTCTTTATCGTAAATACTCCAAACTCCGAACAAGTTATCACGATGAACACCGTCACATAACAAATTTCCGGTCAGCATTTACGCGCAAATATTATATTGCAAATCGTTATTTGTGAATTTTGCAGGATAAGGCAATGTAACAGGTTTGCCTCTCTGTGAATAATAAGTAAAAACATGCGCACTACGAAAGAGAAAAAAAAAATTGTTTGATAGATGAATGAAAATCTGTTGTTCTTGTGGGCGTGCTTGCGGCATGTTGTCAACAGTTTGTTAACATAGTTCAAGTCGTACATTCCTGTCATGTTTTTAAATGATCTTGGAGTCTAGCAAGATTACCTTTCCAATAACGCGCGGCATAAATTCAACAATAAATCAATTCAATTATGATTTTTTTAAACAAACCATAAACCCTGTTCAATCCGTCCCAATACACCTTAATTCATATGTTGAATACTACGTTTCTAAAGTTGCTTCACTCTACCAGTACTTATTTCCAAGTAAGCGACGAACAAGTTCTGAATTGTCTTGTTTACTTAAATAGGGCCTTAACTTCGGTTATGTAGAAAAATCTTAACCAAATGACCTAGGTTTGCATATAAATATGCTGGTTAATATGATAATATATATCACTATGACATTTTTGTGAGTTACTTTTGTTATTGTTAACATTGTGTCAATAACTCATTCAATTACAGAAAAACTGTATCAAATACCCAAATGCACAGATACACAAGCTTACGGATATATTAATTAAGTGTAATCACAATAGCGATTATACATTTTGAGTTAAACGAAAACAAAAATCTCAAACATCAGCCGGACGGAAGGACCGACGTACAAGGGCAAATCTGTATGCGCCCCTCCCCCGCCCTTTGAAAGTCAGATATAATACAATTCGGGGCATCGCTATAGAAGTGCACTTTATATATCATTCGGGGTTCACTACGGTTTAAGGAAGCCACAAACTAACCGTGGGCTCAAATATATTAAGAAAAACATCAAGGTCTTACAATTATCATATTAGTATCACATTCAAATCAAACCGAAGTAAAGGAAAATACGTTTCATCTAGTATATTCAATGTGTAAACCAGATACATAATATAATAAGCATAATAATCATTGTTAAACATTTCGACTAATGAAATTACGTATGTTTGTTTATGTTTAGTGTGACCCTGAAACACTATTTTATTTAACATACTTCAGATGTGAAATTTATAAGAGGATTACAATAAGCACAGGCGTTTGAAATGTGAAAAAGGAGACAACAAAAATTAAAAGTATCATTTTGGATGAAAAAAATAATACTTCGTAAGCGAACCAATGGAGACACTCAATACGGAAATGGTTATTGTTCCAGTCCTTTATACATCTTTGCACGTATTTGCCATTAATGATTTACGGATATTTTAGATTTTAATACGTTTTTTAATGCATTGTAATATCTTTTTAATTTTAAAGTACCGTATAGAAGAAGATTGTCATACTGATTGTTATGATTTATGTTTTCATAGTGCATTTATACATATTTTGCAGGAAAACTAAAGATAAGAAATGGTACTGAAATAAAGTTCAAAAACAAAACCTGATTAATATTTATGACCACTGTGCTTTGTGCTGTAAGATCAACCATATTTTCAAAGGAAAACATCATGCACAAAACAATAAAGCGCTGAAAAGAGCAAATATGAGCGTATACACATGGGATGACCTCTGTAATTAAATAAATGATACCTTCGTTTGAACTATGATACTAATCGGTATTAAAATATCCTAGACATTAGCGATATGATAGTTTTTCTTGTTGTTTTTTTCATCGTACTTGACATCTCAATCATTCACGTTTTGATCTATAATATAGGAACATGAAACTACAGAGACATAAGCAGGAGAGAATAACATTGTCAATCTCCGGTTACCAATTATATAAGACAAGTGACCAGTTGATTAACTGTTCTCGAAAATTAATATGAAACCTTTTTTTCTGTCCATAGAAATTTAATTATCTCCATTTAATATGGACTAGAACGTCAACAATTGTTTACACTTGCAACGGAAGAGGAATTAAATATATAACATTGTTTAACATTCCCGGATTAAAACAAAGCAACTACTCACGCCCGTTCGAATTCTTCGTTTCTACAATTCTCGACAAACGTGTATAAACAATAGATTCTATTGCATAATACACTGAGGGCGCCAAGAAAAAAACAAATGCCTGGGGTGGTCTAGAAAACTTCTGAATGTGGACTTTTAATATCCAACAAAAAACACCTACTGAAATTAAGGTTTTGATATTACCTGACAAATTTGTATTGTTATTAATTCATGCACTCTGCTGTGATAAAAGTGATGTTCTTGCAATACATGTCCTTGCGCTAACACGTAAATTGTAACTAAAGGGTCACGAAATCATGTCCGTATACTGGGGTTATTTGTTAGCATTTCGGTGTCCAGCCAAGTGCATGTTTATTGGCAAGGTAGTATTATACATACTCCTTTGAAAATTCGAATTGGCAGGGCAATTTCTTATAACAATTGATAGTATGATGATGAGTCGCGTTTAAGTGTTTAATATGTTGTACGTACATTTCTAACACGTATGGCTGGATATTTAAGTTGCGTGATTAGTGCCATAAGAAACGTCGGTGCATGTGTTTTGTCAGTCGCAAATACAATTCGTTATTAAGCTTTATATGCTTTGGACGTCGTTTTGGCAGGATATTTAATGAACGTCCAAACTTTTATTGGAAATTCTGAACGGTTGACGCCACTGCGATGAACATATGAGTGATCCTTGTACTGGAATCGAGGTATTTCGGTGACAAATATACTGAAATGACTCCCATAACCAAAGTAAACAAACAATACCAAATTCAAATATATCAACCATCCTATATGAGTACAGATTTATACTTAACTCAGTTCAGGTTAATATTTGATAGGCCCATCAGTATCGATATTTAGTTCCCTTTATGCTAATATGCGTTTGGAATATTGTTTTAATTATAAATACGGAATGACGAGGTCTGGCGGCGTTCTTCTACACATTCATACATCATTTGAAAGTTCCGTCACTATTTCATACTATATGAAGTGTTTCATGCGCCTTATATCCTCACTCATGTAACATTCCAGATCATTGAAATGTGTGTTAGTTGAACACAATATATATTTCCGTCTGTTTATGAAATAGCATTGAAAACATAAAGGTGTTCATTAATATGTTACTATATGTCGATAACATTTTTTTACTGCTTGTGTAAAAAAGTATGTACATTTTCATCTCTTACACGTGGTGTGAAACAATAGACCGTCGTTGTTAGTTCGAATTTCATGAAACATTTCATATTCTAATAGCAACCAATGTTCCCTATGTATTTAGCTATCGCAAACATCGATGCTAAACCTCTTCTTAGACGGCTGCGCCGAAAAACAACAACAAGTTAACCTTGTACGCCTTTAAATTTAAATAGTTCACCGTATCATAATTGAACTTTATCAAACTGTTTGTGTGAATACAATCTTGTAAAGAAAACATAACTAGCTAGGTTGCCTGAAGCTCTTATGAATTTAAGCCTTTGAATTACCTTCAAGTTTTCAAATTAACCTACAAATTTAAACGGGCGTATTTTGTTACAGGTTGACACTAGTAGATCCTATAATACCGTGCACGTATTAATCAGCGCAAATTGAAGTTTAATTTACAACTAAACAAATTGTTTGCATTAGTATACAATTTATTATCATACTTTTATTTATATTAACTCTTTTTCGTACTTATTGAGAGTAATATTTTTAATTTTCTGTCGCGAATGACGCCAATTGAAATATACCTTGAACAAATTGTAACAGTGTTTCAGATAAATGAAGATATTCGGTTGTGTACGAGTTCATTTTTTCATTTCAAATGCGTATTTTGTACTTTATTTTGGATAAATGTGATGTTTTCAGCAAGCGTTCATAAAAACCACGAAAACATCGTTCTAAATTAGTTTTCTTAAAACGTCTTTGATATTTTTGTCCTTCGGGATATGGCCAATTTTAAACTCAGCTGAAGGTCTGAATACAAAATTCATACCAGATACATAACTTATGGGGCTTAAAAATACGCAGAACAAACTGTGCAATGTCATTTTGCAATACAATACTTTTTAAAAGGGTTCCGTTTAACCTCAGATTATTATCTGAACGCATACTTCATCTTCAAACGAATATAATATATGAAAAGCCATCATTACTTTTGGAATCTGTGATTGCAAATAAGCAAAGACGTATACGCGCATCATAGCGTAGACAAATATATATTTATTCGGGTTAGTCGGGTTATAACACACATTTTTAAAACATAGAACCACATTGATTGTAATAATATACTCAAGAAACAACAACGTATATTTAAAATAAATGACAGATGGTTTATAAAATTAAAAAAGCAATGACAATGCTTTTAAACATATTACTACATAGATTATAATAATATACCCAAGAAAAAAAAACGTCTATTTAAAATAAATAACAGATGGTTAATACAATTTAAAAAGCAGTGACAGGGCTTTAAAACTGAAACTGGTTTATTTTTTGCAAAAAATACCCAAAACATATTACTTAATTGATTTTAATTATATACTCAAGAAAAAACAACGCCCATTTAAAATAAATTACAGATGGTTTATACAATTTAAAAAGAAGTGACAATGCTGTAAAACATAGTACTACATTGATTAAAATAATATACCCAAGAAAAAAACAACGTCTATTTAAAATAAATTACAGATGGTTTATAAAATTTAAAAAGTAGTGACAATGCTGTAAAACATAGTACTACATTGATTTAAATAATAAACACAAGAATAAAACAACGTCTATTCAAAATAAATTACAGATGGTTTATAAAATTTAAAAAGCAGTGTCAATGCTTTGAAACACATACCTACATTGCTTTTAATTATATACTCAAGAAAAAACTACGCGTATTTGAACTAAATTACAGATGGTATATAAAAATAACAAAGCTGTAACAATGCTTTAAAACATATTACTACATTGATTTTAATTATATACTTATGAAAAAACGTCTATTTAAAAAAATACAGATGATTTATAAAATACGAAAAGAAGTGACAATGCTTTAAAACATATTACTATATTGATTTTAATAATATACTCAAGAAAAAACAACGTCTATTTAAAATAAATTACAGATGGTTTTTAAAATGTACAAAGCAGTGGCAATGCTGTAAAACATAGCACTACATTGATTTAAATAATATACCCAAGAAAAAAACAACGTCTTTTCAAAATAAATTACAGATGGTTTATAAAATGTACAAAGCAGTGGCAATGCTTTAAAACGTATAACTACATTGATTTTAAAATATACTCAAGAAACATCAAGGTTTATTTAAAATACATTACAGATGGATTGTTAAAATTTTTAAAGCAGTGACAATGCTTTAAAACACATACCTACATTGCTTTTAATAATATACTTAAGAAAAAACAACGTGTATATAAATTAAATAACATATAGTTTATAAAATTTACAAAGCAGTGACAATGCTTTAAAACATACTACTACATTGATTTTAATATTATACTCATGAAAAGACAACGTCTATTTAAACTAAATTACAGATGGTTTAAAAAATATAAAAAAGAAGTGTAAATGCTTCAAAACATATTACTACATTGATTTTAATAATTAACTCAAGAAAAAACAACGTCTATTTTAAATAAATTACAGATGGTTGATACAATTTAAAAAGCAGTGACAATGCTTTAAAACATACTACTACATTGATTTTAATAATATACTCAAGAAAAAATCAACGTCTATTCAAAACACATTATAGATGGTTTATAAAATATAAAAAGAAGTGACAATGCTTTAAAACATATAACTACATTGATTTTAATAATATACTTTAAGTCTTATGAAAAAACAACGTCTATTTACACTAAATTACAGATGGTTTATTCAATTTAAAAAGTAGTGACAATGCTTTAAAACATAGTTCTACATTGATTTTAATAATATACCCAAGAAAAAAACAACGTCTATTCAAAATAAATTACAGATGGTTTTTAAAATTTAAAAAGCAGTGTCAATGCTTTAAAACACATATCTACATTGCTTTTTATAATATACTCAAGAAAAAACTACGTGTATTTAAACTTATAACAGATTGTATATAAAATTTACAAAGCAGTTACAATGCTTTAGAGCATATTACTACATTGATTTTAATTAAAGACTTATGAAAACACAACGTCTATTTAAACAAAATACAGATTGTTTATGAAATATGAAAAGAAGTGACAATACTTTAAAACATATTACTACATTGATTTTAATAATATACTCAAGAAAACACAACGTCTATTTTAAATAAATTACAGATGGTTTATACAATTTAAAAAGCAGTGCAGATGCTGTAAAACCTATTACAACATTGATTTTAATAAAATACTCAAGAAAAAACAAGTCTTTTTAAAATAAATTTCAAATGGTTTATGACATTTAAAAAGCAGTGACAATGCTTTTAAATATATAACTACATTGATTTTAATAATATACTAAAGAAAAAAAGAACGTCTATTTAAAATAAATTACAGATGGTTTATTAAATGTACAAAGCAGTGGCAATGCTTTAAAACATATAACTACATTGATTTTAATAATATACTCAAGAAATATCAAGGTTTATTTAAAATACATTACAGATGGTTTATAAAATTTAAAAAGTAGCGACAATGCTTTAAAACACATACCTATATTGCTTTTAATAATATATTCAAGAAGAAACAACGTGTATTTAAACTAAATAACAGAAGGTTTATACAATTTACAAAGCAGTGACAATGCTATAAAACATATAACTACATTGATTTTAAACATATACTTATGAAAAAAAGAATGTCTATTTAACAAAATACAGATGGTTTATAAAATATGAAAAGTAGTGATAATGCTTTAAAACAAATTACTATATTGATTCAAATAATATACTTATGAAAAAACAACGTCTATTTACACTAAATTACAGATGGTTTATACAATTTAAAAAGAAGTGACATTGCTTTAAAACATAGTACTACATTGATTTTAATAATATACCCAAGAAAAAAACAACGTCTATTCAAAATAAATTACAGATGGTTTATACAATTTAAAAAGCACGACAATGCATTAAAACATATTATAACATTGATTTTAATAATATACTCAAGAAAAAACAACGTCGTTTTAAAATAAATTATAGATGGTTTTTACAATTTAAAAAAAGTGACATTGTACACAACTGCAAATGACTAAGTTGGACTAATTACTTTAAGTTATAATTCAGTTAAGATCCATTTTAACATTTTCAAACATTACAGCCATTATATTTGTCACAAGTACACTTTGTATCCGAACGTCTCTATCCTGATGTTGCTTGGTGTCGATAAGTCAAATTTGTTTATGACCTTGATGAGGAGTTCCGAGATATTACGCGTTGAGATTCACAGAGTTCATCAATCATTGGAAAGTCTGATGCAATCAGCTGTTATTGTATGTAATGTTTCTTGTAGTGGTGAATAACGCAGTAGGAATCAATTCAGTTTAGACACTCAATATGTGTGTTGTACTGTTAAAAAATAACACTTAGCACAACAAATTTAAACATGAATTCAAGAAATTGAAATTACCATTTAAAAGTTACATCATGGTAAAAAAAGTACACACAACGAACAAATCCAAATGTTTACAATATACAATGGAAAACCATTTTTCGAACCTCTTGTTCTTTTTCATGCCAAATAACCCATTTAAAAAAACTTAAACACTCACTTATTGAGTTTCATTTGCGATATAAAATGCATTTGCATGCCTGGCAACTGGTATACTTTTGAACCACTTTTAATAGATGCATTTCATTGCACAAGTATTCAACAACATCATTTGTATGGTCGCGAAAACAAGGAGAACCTTCTTTCGAATTGATCAGTGTTTACTTCAATTCAACACATGATTTTGACCATGGTCAGCTGACTTATTGCAGCGGCCAAACTGTGTCAGTTGTCAAAGGGTGTTGGTACTTTGAGTGCAAAGAACGCCGTGATTTTATAGTTCTTATTTAAAATTCACAGTTCGTTAAAACATCGTTAACAATTCATTGATTGTCACTTGTTTGATGTAAAATGTAAGTATCCGTGATGATAAGATGTAAGTTATTATAACGTAGAAACTGGGTATTTAATTTTACACTAAAAGACACCAACTGCTGTAAAATTGAGCCTTTGATTGATTACTTCATGTATATGACGTTTAAGCATTTAGCTGAATCGTTTTAAAATAGCCAGACTCGTGCAGTGTTAAATTAATTGTAATTAATTAATATCATTAATAAAAGAAACATCAAGTTGCGATAAAAATGAACATGGCTCTTAGAAAAATGACAGTTTGGATAAGTCAATTTGCTTACTGTTTAAATGCCCCTTAAATTTTCACTTTTACTGCTTTATTCTTTGATATAAGTTACCTACACATATATCATTAGAAAGCTCTGGATATTATTAAATCACACGAATATTAACACTAATTCAGTATTAACTGACACATGTTTAAAAAAAATGGATAAACAATAATTTATATAAAAAAATGACATAACAATGTCCAGACGCTAATTTACGCACGACTTCGAGTGACTAACTGATGCTGCTTTACGTAATCAAATCCTTGAAAACAGCTTGTTGACGTCTTCTCGGAATTTCCGTCCACTAAGTAAATACACGTAAAAGTTAAGAGCATGATTTAGGTACATTAGGTACGTACTGGTTTCCCTTATTGTTTGCTCCTGAAACGCATTTAAATTAAAAACAGCTTCATAGTTATTAAGCAAAATATTGATAAATTTAAAAGGAATGTTGGTTAAAAGAAATGTTAAATTGGCGACCAATAAATTCATAGTCACAGAACGCACCCTGTCGGATTGTGCGTGTATTCCGCCGAATGATGTCCGAAGCTTTACAGCAATAACGATACTAGCTGCAATTATGATCAAATATGGTATAACTAGAAAACATATCCAGTCAGAAATAACGAACATGTTTTCCCATGCTGTGTTCGTCGGTGCAAGCCACAATCCCCTATCATTTATAACGAATTGGACTGCGACGAAATGTCGCAAATATTGAATAACACACACAACGCAAGATGTTACGCCCTCTGCTATAAGAACCACACGAAGAGTAAGCACTTGTTTCACTTTAGAAGGTATTATTACACTTAAGAATCGCTCTAATGTTATAACAACCAGAGTCCAAATCGATAAGCTAACAGATGTTTGGAATGTGCACTCCACCGACATGATCACTAACGTAGAACTTGTACTATATTTTAGTGCAACGGAGCTGAACTTTAGCACTATTTTCAAACATGGCCCAAGGATTGTCAAAACCAAATCTATACCTGCAAGTATTCCGAACAAGACACTTGTTGTTGTCACTTTGTTCTTGGCAACAACTACTATAATTAACATATTGCCGACTATCGACGACGCTACAATCGGCATTAATAGGAAAGCTAATACATCGTTCAATGTATCAATCTGTTTTTGCAAACCAGTATTCACCGAGGCGTTTCCTGAGTGATTCATTGTTGTATGTTGTTGATGTATGAAATGATATCGCAAATGATACAAGCGTATATATCTTCAGTATATATAGGCCGCGAATAACCAAGAGAAAAGCCTCATATCTTGAACTCTATCTGCCACCCAGTTCTGACTATAGGTTACAAAACACTAAACCAACATTTCACTAAGTACAGCTATTTGACATTGAAATGATTTTAAAATTAAGGGAATACAGAGATATCATTGCAACTACACTTAACAATATTCGTTATAATTACTTGTATACATTCATTTCATTACATCGCGATAACTTTAAAACGACTATTTGTCAATTCTCTATTGAAACGTTAAACCAAAAATTAAAGTCAATAAGTTCTATAGCACGGCATACTAGTATCATATTTTCGTAAAGAAGTTTACTTTTTCACTTCCTGTGTTTGAAAGGACTGATCAGGTTAGAGTGTGTAGATAACCATATGATGTAACGCATATTAACAGAAACCACCGACCTATGCAACAACGTTAGCTTTCTAAAACAAAATAAATCAGGATTTTTATATTTTCATCACCGATACGAAACAGATGGACAATACACGTGTGTTTTTTGTAAGATGATTTACATTTGTGTCTATTGGAAATACGTTTTTAAAATGTTTAATAACTTCTTTGTACATAACAAATGCTCATGCGTAAACACAAAATCACACATATTGTTGACGATATATATAATTTGTTTAAAGAAATTGTATAATTTTATATGATTCAAGGGACAATTTATGATATTCGAAATAGTCGCTCATAAATAAACATTACAAAACAAAATTGAATGGAATGCCTTCCCCGGGTTTTGAACCAAAATGTTCTGGCACCACAACTGCTTTACTACCACTTTACAATTCAGACTTAAGAGTTTCAAGGCGTGATTTAAACGCTATTTTAGGAAAACACACATATTATAATTTAACGACGAAAAGCATTACACATATATTAATATTTCATCACTTATGATTGATGGCTATCGATAATCGAAGCGATATGTTGAACATTCTTAGTCATAGTTTTATTTTATTTTTGTTTGTATTGAATGAGTATATAATTTTTAAAATATGTTTTCTTTATCGTAAATACTCCAAACTGTGAACAAGTTATCACGATGAACACCGTCACATAGCAAATTCCCGGTCAGCATTTACGCGCAAATATTATATTGCAAATCGTTATTTGTGAATTGTGTAGGATAAGGCAATGTAACAGGTTTGCCTCTCTGTGAATAATAAGTAAAAACATGCGCACTACGAAAGAGAAACAAATATTGTTTGATAGATGAATGACAATCTGTTGTTCTTGTGGGCGTGCTTGCGGCATGTTGTCAACAGTTTGTTAACATCGTTTAAGTCGTACATTCCTGTCATGTTTTCAAATGATCTTGGAGTCTAGCAAGATTACCTTTCCAATAACGCGCGGCATAAATTCAACAATACATCAATTCAATTATGATTTTTTTTAAACAAACCATAAACCCTGTTTAATCCGTCCCAATACACCTGAATTCATATGTTGAATACTACGTTTCGAAAGTTGCTTCACTCTACCAGTACTTATTTCCTAGTAAGCGACGAACAAGTTCTGAATTGTCTTGTTTACTTAAATAGGGCCTTAACTTCGGTTATGTAGAAAAATCTTAACCAAATGACCTAGGTTTGCATATTAATATGCTTGTTAATATGATAATATGGTTATATCACTATGACATTTTTTTTAAGTTACTTTTGTTATTGTTAACATTGTGTCAATAACTCATTCAATTACAGAAAAACTGTATCAAATACCCAAATGCACAGATACACAAGCTTACGGATATATTAATTAAGTGTAATCACAATAGCGACTATACATTTTGAGTTAAACGAAAACAAAAATCAAAAACATCAGCCGGACGGAAGGACCGACGTACAAGGGCAAATCTGTATGCGCCCCTCCCCCGCCCTTTGAAAGTCAGATATAATACAATTCGGGGCATCGCTATAGAAGTGCACTTTATATATCATTCGGGGTTCAATACGGTTTAAGGAAGCCACAAACTAACCGTAGGCTCAAATATATTAAGAAAAACATCAAGGTCTTACAATTATCATATTAGTATCACATTCAAATCAAACCGAAGTAAAGGAAAATACGTTTCAACAAGTATATTCAATGTATAAACAAGATACATAATATAATAAGCATAATAATCATTGTTAAACATTTCGACTGATGAAATTACGTATGTTTGTTTATGTTTAGTGTGACCCTGAAACACTATTTTATTTAACATACTTCAGATGTGAAATTTATAAGAGGATTACAATAAGTACAGACGTTTGAAATGTGAAAAAGGAGACAACAAAAATTAAAAGTATCATTTTGGATGAAAAAAAGAATACTTTGTAAGCGAACCAATGGAGACACTTACTACGGAAATGGTTATTGTTCCAGTGCTTTATACATCTTTGCACGTATTTGCCATTAATGATTTACGGATATTTTAGATTTTAATACGTTTTTTTAATGCATTGTAATGTCTTTTTAATTTTAAAGTACCGTATACAAGAAGATTGTCATACTGATTGTTATGATTTATGTTCTTATAGTGCATTTATACATATTTTGCAGGATAATTAAAGATAAGAAATGGTACTGAAATAAAGTTCAAAAACAAAACCTGATTAATATTTATGACCACTGTGATTTGTGCTGTAAGATCAACCATATTTTCAATGGAAAACATCATGCACAGAACAATAAAGCGCTGAAAAGAGCAAATATGAGCGTATACACATGGGATGACCTCTGTTATTAAATAAATGATACCTTCGTTTGAACTATGATACTAATCGGTATTAAAATATCCGAACACATTAGCGATATGATACTTTTTTTTGTTTGTTTTTTTATCGTACTTGACATCTCAATCATTCACGTATTGATCTATAATATAGGAACATGAAACAACAGAGACATAATCAGGAGAGAATAAAATTGTCTCCGGTTACCAATTATATAAGACAAGTGACCAGTTGATTAACTGTTCTCGAAAATTAATATGAAACCTTTTTATGCTGTCCATAGAAATTTAATAATCTCCATTTGATATGGATTAGAACGTCAACAATTGTTTACAATTGCAACGGAAGAGGAATTAAATATATAACATTATTTAACATTCCCGGATTAAAACAAAGCAACTACTCACGCCCGTTCGAATTCTTCGTTTCTACAATTCTCGACAAACGTGTATAAACAATAGATACTATTGCATAATACACTGAGGGCGCCAAGAAAAAAACAAATGCCTGGGGTGGTCTAGGAAACTTCTGAATTTGGATTTTTAATATCCAACAAAAAAAACCTACTGAAATTAAGGCTTTGATATTACCTGACAAATTTGTATTGTTATTAATTCATGCACTCTGCTGTGATAAAAGTGATGTTCTTGCAATACATGTCCTTGCGCTAACACGTAAATTGTAACTAAAGGGTCGCGAAATCATGTCCGTATACTGGGGTTATTTGTTAGCATTTCGGTGTCCAGCCAAGTGCATGTTTATTGGCAAGGTAGTATTATACATACTCCTTTGAAAATTCGAATTGGCAGGGCAATTTCTTATAACAATTGATAGTATGATGATGAGTCGCGTTTAAGTGTTTAATATGTTGTACGTACATTTCTAACACGTATGGCTGGATATTTAAGTTGCGTGATTAGTGCCATAAGAAACGTCGGTGCATGTGTTTTGTCAGTCGCAAATACAATTCGTTATTAAGCTTTATATGCTTTGGACGTCGTTTTGGCAGGATATTTAATGAACGTCCAAACTTTTATTGGAAATTCTGAACGGTTGACGCCACTGCGATGAACATATGAGTGAT
>VMBQ01002940.1:0-34927 GCA_007657795.1 Dreissena rostriformis | reverse complement strand
GGTAGAACGAGGTTGGAGCAAGAGTTTGAAGGAGCTGGGGAGCACGTTATGATAATGTGGGAATTGGTACCGAAGGCGTCTTATCAAAACGTTTAGATTTATCGATAAAGGTATATACTGCTGCAAAAATAGTGCAGTTGTCTTCCAAAGAAAAAAGAGGATTTCCAAAAAGCAATACCATGGTTGAGGGCATGCAGAAGTGCGATACACAGTTCAAGAGGCGCACTCGAATGGTGGAGTAGAATGGGCAGTGTAATAAATAGTGACTAGCTGTTTCTTCTTCGCCACAAGAGCAAAGAGGGGATTGTATAATGTTTTTACCAAACAGGTCATGTGAAAGCACACTGCAGTTTGTGCGTAGTCGCGTATGCATTATCTGGGATATACGTTTGCCATAGTAATGATATTTTGGAACTTTGACCGCTGAGGATGGAAGACCTCTTTTAAATTTGAAGATGGATGTTGCGTTCGAAATTTCGGTTGAAAGGCTATTGTAAGCACGAGTTGTGGATGGGATAAATGAGTTGTAGTAGAGCGCGGTTCTAGCTCTAGGAACATAAAGTGATTGCTAATTCTTTAAATTATAGCGGTCGTTGGTATTCATTGGTGGACATAAGTCAGACAGATAGGATGGGGTTAGGTTATTAGTCATTTTGTAAAAATGAGCGAGTTTATGTTTGGCTCTGCGATTACTTAAAGTTTCCCATCCGACTTCTTCCAAACGCTTTTGGATAGAGATTAATTTCGTGGCACCTGTGACTATTCGTGCAGCCTCATGTTGGACGTTTTCTAACAGTTCTCGGTCTTGTAATGTGCAGTTTTCGAAAACGACATCGCCGTATTCGAGTAAAGGACGAATAAATGATAAGTACATGGTTTCCAATGAGGAACGATCTAAATAAAATTTTAACTTTTTCATTACGTGACTCTTGTGTAGGCCTTATTAACAATGTACTCAATATGGGTGCCCCATTTAAGTTCTTTCGTAAAGTAGAGTCATAGATGTTTATGTTTTGTTACTTCGCTAATGACGACGTTATACATATAGACAGGGATATGTTGAGTTGTGTTTGTCTTGCGACTTATGATCATTGATTCCGTTTTCTTAGGATTAAAACAGATGAGCCACGGTTTAGCCCATTTATTGATTCTTTCGAGATCGGAGTTAAGTATAGCTGCAGCGTTGACTGGATTGTCGACTACAACATAAAGGCTAGTGTCGTCGGCAAATAACCTGATGTTTGCATGCATATCTTTTACAATATAATTAATGAAAATTAAAAACAAAAGAGGTCCTGAAATTGAACCCTGGGGTACTCCAGCCTTGATATGAGACCAATTGGATTCTGCGTTTGGGAGAACAACTTTTTGTTTGCGGTTAGTTAGATAGGATTCGAACCAGGATAAAAGACTACCTCTTATGCCTATATTGGTAAGCTTGAACAACAAACCTTTATGCCATACACGGTCGAATGCTTTGCTAATGTCGCAGAATATAGCTCTGACCTCTTTTCCAGAATCGATAGCCTCGCTAAAGAAGTTATAGAGAAACGTAAGCTGGTTTATTGTTGAGTCACCAGGGACAAATCCAGATTGTAAGGGGGAGATGATCTGATGAGTGTGTAGGAAGTTAAATGTATGTTTAAATACAATTCTTTCAAATACTTTTCCATGTGTGCTAAGTAAAGAGATAGGACGATAGTTGGCTGGGTTAGATGAGTCTCCCGATTTGAATATTGGGGTGACAAAAACTTCTTTCCATGGTTCTGGGAATACAGAGGTGCGTAAGGAAGTATTGAAAATATCACATAAAGGAAGAGATAGTTCAGTTGAAAGTTCTCTCAGGATGCGGTTATTTACTGAATTTGGGCCAGAAGCTTTATTAGTCACGTAAAATATCGAATATAATATATATATTTTTTAAAACAACTGGTAGCAAGATGAGTTGCAGATAATTGGTCAGTTTCCACATTTTAACTAATTCTTATGACCTGTTAATTCGTTTCAGCTCAATTCAATAGTGAAAGATGCGTCTAATATCACTTTTAGTAAGTACACTTCATGTTTCTTTATCCTTCTTGATTTGAATGTAATAAAACAAGTATTGCATTAATCATGTTTGTATGTTTGCATCAATGTGGGATAGCACCGTATTCTGAAGATCCAGCGCTTAAGGGCGTAACAGGCGATGGGCTTAGATACTGACTTTTTAAATCGTTATAAACTGACTTGCGAAGAATCGTAATTTTGTAATACAATACGGGCCTTCTTACGATTTATCATACGATGCTCGCGTTGTTTGGGCGGACGTATTTGACGCCATTATGCTTAATTTGTCAGGTTGTCCAGTCACACTGTTTGGAGACGCGTCTTTCTCGGCCTGCTTTTGCTGGCCATATCAACGTACACCGTACATGCCCAGTTTATAATTGTTCACATACCGATTTTTGATTGTAACCACATGTTGTTACTACTACTTTTATCCTCAGTTATCCACAAGAACCACTTAAGCATTTGATATAAGAGTGCTCGAGATAATTGACAGATAATTATCCGATTTGGTGAAGGCGTAATCCGATTTAATAGTAATTGACACAATCACGCGTAAAGCTTTACTGGGAACAGTTCATGAAAAAGCCAGAATGTCAAGTTCGATTTGCATTGCGAAAATAGACGAATAATTTGTTAAACAACCAATATCTTTGTCAACTTTCGACATTGAGATTGTTTTATATTCTCCGAATACATCAA
This sequence comes from Dreissena rostriformis, assembly GCA_007657795.1. Classification (NCBI taxonomy): domain Eukaryota; kingdom Metazoa; phylum Mollusca; class Bivalvia; order Myida; family Dreissenidae; genus Dreissena; species Dreissena rostriformis. The sequence goes on along the minus strand of VMBQ01002940.1, from coordinate 32,176 downwards.
GCGAGGATAGGAAACTATCAGTAAACAAAGACGCAAGCATAAATAATAATAATAATGTACATAATGAGCTCGAACAATGTTCTAAACTACTTAAATTTCCTTTTTCCAGCAACAGTTGGGTCGAGTGGCAATTATTCATTAAGAAATTTGTCACATCTCCAAACAATTCAAACGCGAATTCACTTCATACAAATTCGTTTCCATCGTCCACTGTATCTGCATGGAATAATCTTCCCGGTGACGTCGAAAACGCTGAATCGATCTATACCTTTAAAAGGCTCATTAACATTGATCGACCGATTACAAATGTCCTTTTTTCATACGGCACAAGACGCTCTAAAATATAACACACGCGCCTACGAACAAAGTGTAGTGCCTTAAATGAACATCTTTTCAAACGTTATAGTATTACATCCCTATAATGTGTATGCTGACGTCATGAAACGACGTCGCATTACGTTCTCGAATGCACTCAGCATGAACATATTCGCGGCGAACTTTTTAACTCAATATTCGTATATTCCGTCCCCTGCATTGAAACTATTTTATATGGAGACAACACTCGTAACTACTTAACACTAAAATAGCTGATGCAGCTCACACATGTATTATTAATAGTAAGCGATGTTATTCGTTAATATGCTGCAGAACGACTCTTAACCCTTTTTTCTTATTTTGCCCCAATCAAGTCTTTCAAAACTTCTTTTATTTTCTCCCCAGAACTCTGCCAGTCTCTCTCCTTCACCTTTTAAATGTCAACCCATTACCTGTTTTTCACAAATGAAACTCTATACTCGGAGTTTCTATGTTTTCCACACTGTTATTATTGTGTACTCATATTAAAAAGCAACAATGTCCGTATGTAAAACAAAGTGTATTGTTTGAAATAAATTTGGTCAGACTAAATACATATTAATAATTATACGCAAAAACAAACACCCAAGGGATTGTCTAAATAAACCCGATTGCACTTAGATTTTAAACTAAATGTAATGTACGGATGAGTACAAGACGGAACACCTCTCCAAATTGCAACAGTTGAGCCATTACGGAGATCCGTATAGTAACGGTCTGCAGAGGGCTTATATGGGCCAGAAGACACAATATAAGTGAAGCAGCAACACATAGATAGGTGCTTGTAGTCTCAGTTCGACGCGCATCAAGAAAAGGTGTGTGTTAATAGCTTCTGCAATAATAATAAAAACACATCATACATATATATCATTCATGTGGTATGTATATTTTAGAACATGCTGAAAGGTTTTTATGAAACATACGGTCATGATCGTCTGTCTGTCTGACGTTGATATGTCAGCTTGTCTGTTAAAGTACTTCTACACAATTTACACAATCTTCACTTCAACGGGTTGCTTCTGCATTACGAAGGTGTTCATGCGCATTTCATTATCCTATATAATTTTCAAGGTTGCTGATGCCCATGCTTCAACTTTGAATCTCTATGATTGTAGATACAACTTATGTAAAGCCATCACCATTTTTAAGATGGAATTATATAAACAATGTGTGGTCATTTGGCAACGTTAATTAATATTGCCTTACACATGTCTCCTTACTACCGTATCTTTGCTGACCAATCACTATACGTAAATTACTGCATTCACATATTTTGATCAATTGTAAAATCTAGAATATTATAACATACTTTAAAGACATTTTGCAAGCGCATCAAAATGTAGTTTTGACAAATAAATGACTGAAAGTATGTCTAAAACGGCACATAATCCAAATAAAAACCTAATATAAAACTTAGAATCTTGGAGAACCCGATATGTGTTTACCATCTTATAGCGTTTTACTCTGGAACTCTATCTGGAATAGGCGTTTTCATTTTCTCTTGGCTAGTTATTCATTGTTGCGTACATGCGTTGCAAATATGAAACACTATAAACATATTTCAATTTCCAATCGTTGATTATATTTATGTCTAAAAAACAATATATGGAAGTAATGCGGTATAATACATTATGAACGCATACATTAGCATTTTAACGTCCGTTATCTTTAAAATAAAACACTGGTGGTTATTTTCCTATTATATTCAATGCTAGTTGTATATACGTTATATACGTACAACCAATTACGAGTTTTACGTGTTTGTCTGATAATTTTGATCAATAAATCGCTATGTCAATTTAGAAATTAATACTTTTATACAATTAAAGTGGAGATAATTTGAACATATTGTATTACATAGGTGAAGCGCTGTGTTGTCAATAATAATATGTTTATGTAGGGTGCATGTACAACTACATGGTTTGATTCAGATTATAAAATCCATTTTTTGTGTTATTAATTGCATATCCCACGTTATGCTGAATTGTCTAATCCTTATAAAATCTTTTTATAAATACTTGTTTTGTATACCTTAAAATTAAACGTAAAGTTTGACAAATATATATAACCCACAAATAAAAAATACCTAAAATGCCAGTACAAATTGTATGGATGAATATCCCACAGAGGAGTTTATTTTTTTTCTACAATATTTTACCGCTAATGTGCGATGTGCGATGATAGTGTAATGGTGTATGATCTAATATGTAATAAGTATATGAAAAAATACTGTACTTGAATATGAATGACTTTCAATAAAACATATATTCAATCTTAAAGACCTTTAACCAACGCCTAATCTAAGGTCTTAAATATACATTTACATGCAGTAAGACATATTTGCAAATATATGACACGTGTGTGACTATAGGTCAAGCATATGTGACTTCAGGCGTCGTTTGTTCCAGATATATTTTCGGCAATCACCGCGCATCCAGCTGTCGTCTGGATCCAAATAATCCAAATTAATAAAACAAACAAACTATTTGTCGAGAAGCACTTTGCGAATGTTTCGAAGCAAGTTAGAGCTTAGCGCCTGGAGACGACGCTTCCGATCTTGCCGTTTTCTGAGAGCGTCTCGAATCTAAGCGTGTAAAAGACTGTGACCACGCCATCACAATTTTGATCGGACCTTACAATTGCGTAAAAGGGAACTACTTCCAACCATAATTTTAGTTAAGTCCTCAGTATGTTAATGTAAAGTTTTATTTGCAATAAATTGCCTCTATTAAACATCGAACGATTCTTTTTTTTTCAACAAAATATAAATTTTGGTTTTCACAAGGAAATTTTTGTTTGAAAATTTAACTTAAGTATAACATTTAAAGCCTCTATAACGCTCAAAATCAACGAATATTTGGTAAAATATTCCATAAAATAAAGTTACCCCATAAATAATCAGTGTCCATTAAAGCAATATCCAAGATTTCAACACTAGATGTCGTCTGGTAGCATAGATGTAACAAGATACAAAATGCTCTTTTTTATTTGTTTGTGGTACGCTATATTCAACATATGTTCATGTACCAATTTAGTGTTCGTGTGTCGTATGAATAGATATCGTTGCGGGAAATTAAAATGAAATACATTGTGACACACACAAATAAAAAAAAGTTATAGCGAAAGAAGCTTCAAAAAAGCAATGTTTGCAATTTTAATGGGCAAAAAATGTATTACGTTATATAATCAAAATAATGTTCCATACTAACTCCATTACATAGTAGAAAGATTTTTTCTTAAATATTTGAAATAATATTTTTAAATCGGATAGAAAAAACGATCTAGTAACAGCTTTTTTTTACAATTTATGAAAGACTATCCCGATGTTCGAAAGGAATGTTTATGATTGATATAAATCAAACAAGGAAAAAAGTATATGAACATTGGACAAACTCTGCACTTGTTCGCTCAATGTCAATATCTTTCGGATAGATTGCTGAATGTTTTACTTGTCCTGAAACGGAAATATCTAGAAGTGAGCACGCATAACTGATCAACGCTGAAATTAACAAAAAAAGGTAAGACGACGCGTGTGTTGTTAGATAATTGCTACATTTGCATAATAACATGATTTTCATATATTATTTGTCCACATGAATTTTAAGTTAATGTTAAGAAGGTAGATTAAAGTGTTCGACCAACTACATGTATACATAACTCAATTATTAGCTAATTATTATGTCATTTGTCGTCAAGATTTTGGATCATGCATGGTCGAGAAGCGATACGAGAGGTTGAACATGTTTACAGTGTATAAATGACAAAGAGCTAGCTCGAAAAATAATTAGATTATGGCCCCGTCACCAGCTTGTAGACTGGAGGTACACATGAGAGCAGTCGCGAACATACCTGTTGATTATGGTGGACCATTTCTCACAGAACATAGAAGACACAAGAGTCGACAAAAGAGATACTTGTGTATTTTCACTTGCCTAGCAACACGGGCGATTTATCTGGAAATGGCATATAGCCTCGATACAATTAGATTTTTAAATGCCTTTTTCCGACTGATTAGTGGACGAGGACTACCGCTAAAAGTGATGTGACAATGGGACAAACTTTAAAGGAGCTGATAAAGAACTTAAAGAGCTAGTTTTATCTGAAGATAAATCACACATTATGAGGCTAACAACAGTTACAGGTATTGGCTGGAAATTGAATCATCCGCTTGCTCCACGCTGGGTGGAGTTCATGAGAAATTGATAAAAGCTGCAAAACGAGCAATCTACATAATCCTACAAACAGCAGATATGCCCGATGAAAAGCTATCAACAGTTTTTTTTTTGGGGGGGGTGGGGAGAGTCCTTGATCAATTCAAGGCCTCTAACTTACCAGACAGCTAACAGGAACTCATGCAGCATTTCTGCTAGAGGTGGCTCAGCGAATGGCTGCCTAGTTTAGCTTCTCGTAAAACATGGTTTACAGAAGAACAGGACTTATGTGAAGGCAGTATTGTACTGGTTGTATCAACAGTAAGGGTATCACGTTTAAACGGTCGCGTTTCGTGTTTTGCTCATAAACGTTTTAAAAAGGGTAAACGTTTAAACGACAGTCAATATTAATATAATAAATATTGGGTTGCAAATAAGTAGCCGACTAGCCGTACGAAGTATATCGATGACAAATTGCGAAATCCGGGTACTTGCGGTAAGTCCGAGCACTACCGAATTCGGCAGTAATTTATTTCTGATTGGTTAGCGGATGGCACGGACATGAACGGATAATAGCAGAAAATATTCTATTCTTTCCGAAAATCTTACAATTTGGCAACGAAACAGTGCATATGCCGACATCTTGAAATATTGTAAGCGATTGATTAGCAAAGTAAAGCACTGCATAGCATACTGGAAAGCAATATTTTAACCAAATTATATATTGATTACGTTTTTGCTAGTTAACTGTTTTTTTATGCTCTGCAGTCAAACGATATGCACATTGTATTTTATGTGCAAAATACGTACATTTTTTTCGGAGTATCGTTTTCGGATACAGTATTTTTCGTCGATTTTACATTATTTTCGACGTTCTTTATTTTTTTTTATAGAACGACGAATACACATGTGGTGATACGGATGGTCTGGTTTATAATATGTTATGGTTTTAATATGACGTCATTGCGCGAATGGGATATGCACTGAATACAACTTCCGGAAATAATTACTACTAACAGTTTAGAAATGCGATGGTACTGATGCTTTTAATACGGATACCATTTAAACGGTAACGGTTCGTTTATTTCATTTCGTTAAAACGTGTAGAAAAATCTGTAAACATGATACCTTTAATCAACAGAAAGTCCGAGTCCGTAACATTATCCGCGGAATCCATCGACATATTCAGTCGGCAAACGTGTTAGCAGGCGGAAAAGAGGTGACCAAGGCCCGGTTGCTCAAAACTTTAACGACCAGTAAAAGTAACGGTCTGTTAACTTGAGATCCAAATACAATTATTTTTTCAAAGCAATGCTATTATAAGACATATGTAAAATGTTAAAACAAACACATGTGTTTACAATTTACACGTATATTAAAATGTTAAAAATCAAATCACATGAATATTTTGATCCAAAAATTAACGGCTGTTAGCTTAACTGGCCGTTAAAGTTTTGAGCAACCGGGTCCAGACCAATAACCAAATTAAACCCATTAGAGTGCTCAAAAAGAAGAGAGGCAGTTTAGTGATCAGCTGTGTGTTTAAAAGGCATATTAATCCTAAGCTAAGAAAATATAGTAAATTGAAAATAGTGTGCTTAATGAATAGCAATGCGTTAAGAGGAATAGGAATCCTCGAGCTTTACCAGTCATAATGATTCGCGAAAATACAATTAAAAAAAAAGATTCTAAACTAGAAAACAAATAGAAACAGACCAGATCTGAAGACAAACAAACAAGAGTTTACTTACAGCATAAGTTTGTACATGATAACTCAAGTTCATGTAATAAAATAACAATTAATAAGCCACCAAGCACCAACACACACATATGGATTCATGTTTTCTTTCAATGCATCAATAATATATGTTTGTCTACTGTTTTGCAGGTACCTGATCTTCCGGACTGGTTCAAAATGAAGTATGATTACGATGATGATATATACAGCAAACTTAGACAAGGATCGAAACTAACTTTTTATAATTGGTTGCCTGGACGGGCAACCATCTTTAGAATATTTGTTGTCTAGCCAAAGAGTAACAAGCCCAGAACCATGTACATCTCATGTGTGTCGTATATGTTCTTTAAATAAAATGATAAAACAACAACACTACTGACATGAAGCAATGTCAATGTCTTATGTCCTATTATAAGCCTTAATTGAATAATTTGATTGGCCTTAATACATGAAGATTATTAAATGTATTATTGATCCACAGTCACCCATTTTTTTTCAATGATTCATTGAAATGAATTGTTTCTAGCTTGAAAACAAAACAAATTACCTGGCTGGACTACAGTTTTAAAATTGAGTTGCCCGGGCCAAAATCTACTCGCCCAAGGCTAACGGACATCCAATAATTTGTATACCTTGGATTACAAGGAAGATGGCATGATTATAAGTGTTTATATTAAAAGAAAGGTGGTAAGATGAATGCATGTTAACATGATGTTTGATGATAAGTATATGACATTAACATAACAGAAGGGGAGCTATTACCAAATATTTTTTAATTGATTTTGTACCGATTATATACTTTCAATTCTTTCAGAGAGTGATTATAAAGGCGTGTTGTGAATTTGACTGCAGTTTGCCATTCTATTAATTATATTGGCTGTCGTTATTTTAAAGATTATCATTTATTATCATTGACATTCAAATATGTATTATTCATCAGTAGACAACATGTATTTTGCATCATAACTCTATAGTACTAAATTCAAAACTTGGCATGTGTTTTTTAAGCAGAAAAATCCCCTTTTTTAAACTGTTTAGGCGGAAAACATCACTTATGTATAACCGATTTCAATTATTTGTTTTCAGTTTAGTACTTATTATGTCATTTCTTTCAAACTTATATACAACATCAATTAATGATCATCATAGTACTAATTTCAAAGCTCGACATGTTTTGTTGGCGCAAAAATCCCTTATTTTCTAAAAAAATCAAAACGGAATAACTCCACTAACGTTCAACCTATTTTCAATTTGTTTTCTGCTGTTTACTTGGTATGTCAGTCCCTTCAACATTATTTGTAAACTCAATAAGTTATCACTAAAGGACTCATTAAACATAAAACTCGACATGTGTTTTTTAGCAGAAAAATCACATGTTTTTTAAATTTTCAAAGGGGGATAACTCCACTTACAGTCAACCGATTTTCTTTTTTTTCAGTTCTGTACTTGTTATGTTATTCCCTTTTTTCAATGAAGTCGCTTCTAACGTATTGATACATGTACATGTTTGTTGCGAGTTAGTTTTGATAAGTAAAGCAAATAATCAAATGTAACTTTCTGATCAGAATAGAAGATAACAATCAATAAAAGCGTTGCGGTTATAAGTTAATCCTTTTTCCCATAATGTTTATGAAAGAAGACGATTTACCAAAGAATTCTTGCAAGCGTTAGTGTTCCAATTATCATAGTCATGTAGTTAACAAATAACCATATACATGTATTGTTATACATGTTTGGTTGACGGTAAATATTGTACCATTTCTGTACAATATTGGTTTCACTCTTTAGTGAAAGAAAGTGTATTTGTTTAGTTTTAAAATATAAAATATGCAACATAAACATGTGCATGTGTCTATTTCATTTAATTAATTTGTAATATTGGAATGTTTTATTAAGGTCATATGATAACCACATTAGTTTTATTTCAAATGTTTTGTTTGTGCATCAGGTTAATATGTTGAATGTTTCTATGCATTTTAAAACTTTTTTATTTGGTCTGTTTATTATTGTTATTGTCATTTATTTAGCTGATTGTTCTAGGGATACAACTCGTATTAATAGTGAATTTAAATTTGACATTACTTGTTCCCTTTTGACTGCCATGTTATTCACAATAGTTTTTTACTTGTGTGTAACATTTATGTGGTAATTGTTATAAGTGGTTTGATTGTTTTTTTTCATTTAGGTCTATCTTATAGTTCTCTTGATAAGTTCGTACTTTCTAATACATTGCAATTGTTGTATTTCCAAATATTTCCTCTTTGGCTAATTTATTTTAACAAGTTTAAATATCAGGTAGACATTATTGTGGAATCTGGTACACAGTAACTTGATTGTTTGATACATTTTAAGCATTGCATAGAAAATTAAGTTGTGTAACTGGTGTTAATGTATTATAGTCTAGTGGTTGTACAAAGGATTCGGGTGAATTCTTTAAACAGGTTAAAAGGTGAAGTTATTTTTATGAATTTAATAAGACTGTGTCTTATTAAAGAGGGGATAGTTATTAAGGATAATTTTAGTAGTGTTTAGCCGTTAAAGCGTTTACCAACAATGAACAATTAGTAGTGTTTTTAACGATAAATATTTACGACAACGTGTTCATAATTTCATAAACAAGAACTAAAGTTGTGTTCGTGTTTTGGAAGTAAAAGGTACACAGCGACTTCATAACGTGAATTGTGGAGTTTGCCTCTATTTGATGCAGAATACTTTTCAATCTTTCCTGATATATTTCGCCTTAAAAGCCTTTTCCAAAAATATGTTTTACAAATTGATTACAGTTTCTTTATGTTACTCAACAGGACAAATATATATTGACGTCAAAAAACAAATGAACAAGAAAATTAGGTCACGACGTCAAACCAGCAGTGACGCAAATTAGCACCAAAAACAAACGCATGCTAATACAAATACCATGTTGTAATAATAATTATATTGACAATAAACTTATTATTATGAGTTCAATAATCATATACTTATAAATAAAAAAAACAACAAATTACATCAGTTGCACATATGTATGGGTTGTGTTTGTTTTGTTCCTGAAATCAGTGCTATAAGGACAAAGTAACAGGATATTCCGCTTAACAACAACAATCAACGTTAAAACAAATAGAATTTTAAGAAGCCTATGGCAATCGTTACATTTGTAAACTATTTCACGATTATTGCAAGTTTGTGTTAATGTTTTACTGTAAATTACAATAGGACAAAAAAAATACAGAGGTTTTGTGAAATATTTATGCTTAAAAAGTTAATATCTAGTTCGGTTTTACTGGTGTTAACGACAATAGAAAAGGTCAGCACTCGTTATTGTATTTTATTAAATTTATTGTTTGATATAAACACCACGATTCGGCGTTATGCCGTTTGCTTTCGAACAGTTTCGAGAATATTTATCATAACAATAACAGTATACAAATATATTAAATTTGATATACCACCTGATGAGCAAGTATGTGCGAATGCCAATACTTTTAATTTACCTTCAGATAAAACCGAACTCATTGTACTTACGGAGTTGTTAATATAAAACGCCATTATTTTTTTCAGAATGTTTTTTTATAGCTGGTTATAAAATGTATCCAGTTCCCAACAATAACAATAAACAAAACAATATATACACCCGTAGGGTTGTTAATTTTATACGAATTGAATACACCAATTACTTGCTCCACAGTTAATGATTTCCATGAAGTCGCTTAAAGGTAATGTTAAACTCTTGTTGACCTGTATGTATGTGCCAATGACAATACTTTTAATTTATCCACAGATATAACCGAACACAGGATACTAACGGCATTGTTAATATAAAACGACATTATTTTTTCTGATTGTGTTCTAAAGCACTAAATATTTAATAAAATGTATCCAGTTCATAAGAATAACAATCAACAAAACAATAAATAACACCCGTAGGGTTATATATTTAATACAAATTAAATACACAACGACTTGCTCCTGAGTTAATGATTTTAATGATGTCGCTCAAAGTTGAAGATAAACTCTTGTTGACCTGTATGTATGTTCGAATCACAATACTTGTAATTTACCCGCAGATATAACCGAATACACGATACTCATTGAATTGTTAATATAAAACGACATTATTATTTTTCTGATTGTTTTCTAAAGCACTCAATTTTTAATAAAATTCATTTATTTCCTAACAATAACTAATAAACAAAACAATATATAACACCCGTAGGGGTAGTAATAGTAGTAGTTGTATATTTTATTAAAGTGACGCATAGTACATAGATAATAATTGTTATTAACATAATTAAAACGATCAATCAATATATATATACAAATAAGAATATTTGCAAATATTGTACTACACAGACATATAAATGCATTCTTGTCTCTCGCTATACGGAATGTTCGTTATCTTTGGTTAAATCTTTGAGACTCAATTATAAAAGATAATCTTAAGCAAAAGTAGAATGGACAATCAAATAAGAAATGGTATTCTGTTTCAACCTGATTGAGTTCATTACACAATACGCACAGTCTCTCTTTTACCTTTAAGTTTCTAAACCGCCTGGTTTCAATTCTCAGCGGCAAAGTACCTGTTCTTATTTGAGCAATATAAGATCTTAGGTGCTTTGGTAGTGTCATAGATAGATAATTTTCGCATACAGGTTTGTGTTTAATTTGCCGGTTAGTCCAGAGATTGGGTTTGGATACGAGATCTTGTTGCCATTGGTCATTATACGTACGTTTAAATGTCTCTTTAGCATGGCACAAAACATTGTCCAGCGACAGGTTGCTCATGGATTTAGACGTATACAGATTGGGTAAATTTAATTGTTCAAAAACACGTTTCACATCAGAACACCACCCATGGCTGTGTGCGCAAACCCACAAAAACAATTTCTTTGTGATTCTATCATCTGGCATTCTGACTAGACGGTCCCATAGGCGGAGCATGTTCATGTGACGTCGTATCGTGGGCGCTTGCCATCCAGTATCGCCATTGATAGCAACGTTCGACGAATGTTTATGGACGCCTAGAAACGACCGGATGGCTCTGTTTTATATCGTATCACATTTTGTGTACTTTTTATAACCCCAGACCCCAGAGCCGTAGTCCATCACCGGGATTACACTGGTGTCGTAAAGTTTTGTGTAAACGTTAAATATAAGTCCATTTACTGCCTTTGCTTTGTTTAACAAGCCACCAAGTCCGCGACAAGCCGATTCCACCAAAATGTTTGCTGTCTCCGCGAAGAGAAGCGTATCGGTTAATACACAGCCCACGTATTTATAACACGATATAACACTAATGATATCGTCTCCTTTTTTAAAAACGTATTCCGTTTTATTTTGGCTTTGTTTTTTGAAGTGTACGACGTTCGTTTTCGTTGGGTTAATGTTCATGCGCCAGTTTTTACACCAGTCATTCACTTTATTCAGCATTTTCTGTAAATTTTCTTCATTTTCGCTCAGAATAACAATGTCGTCCGCATAAAGAAGAATGCATGCAATTTCGCCATTAATCATTATTCCCAGGTTCACGCACTTCAATTCTACTGCTCAATCGTTGATGTATAGTCCGAATAAGATAGGCGAAATTGTATTTCCCTGTTCTACGGCGCATTCTATGTCAAAGTAGTTCGTAAGGTGTCCATTAATATCAACCCGTGCACAAGAAGTGCTATGCATATGTCGCAGTATATTATAGAAATTTCCTTGAGCGCCGACAGATAATAGTTTTAGCAACAAGCAGTCTCTGTCAACCCGGTCAAATGCCTTCATCATGTCGATAAAGCACGCATATGTCGATAAGCCTTGCGATTTTCTATTTCGAATTATAGCACACATTGTAAATAGATGATCTGTACAGGAACGCAGTTTCCGGATGACGTTTTGTTCATCAACTATTATATCGCTAAAGTCCAGATATTGTGTTAATCGGTTGTTTAATACACTTGAGAAAATTTTGCTGAACGCCGGTAGTAGACTTATTCCGCGGTAGTTGAGTTGTATACGACGGTCGCTTGTGCTATTGTTCGGTATAGACTTAATGATACTCGATGACCATAACGCGGGCGTTATCCCGGTGATAAAACCTTTATTAAATAGTTCATGAAATTGCGTGTATGAGTTTTCATTCTTAAACACTTCATACGGGAGTAGGTCTTCACCACATGCCTTGCCATTTTTTTTATTTCAGCAATGGAAATGTTATCGTTCAAAATTGAGCATGAGTTGTCCTCCTGGCTTTCAATACAGTGTTCTTCCAGGTCGGTTTTGAATTTTTTGACATCGTGATAAAATTGTTCGTCAAAGTTTGCTCCTTCACAAGCTTTTGCTTTGTTAAATAAGTTCTTATAATCAGTCTCCCACCTTTTAATGATACTAGTTATGTCGTGTATAATGTTGCCGTTTTCGTCAAGTGTTTTCATGGGAATTGTGGAGCCTTGTTTTGGGCCTAGTGATTTTATGATTCAAAATTCTTTGGGATTCTCTGTGCAGATCTCCTTGAGTTCAATTTGTTGATGCCGTTCGCATTGTCGTTTACGCCTTTTGATTTCCCTATCGAAACGCCGTTGTTTGTCCTTATATAGATGTCTATGTGTTTTCGATGTGCACATATAGTCCACCTTTTCGATGATTTCATTGTAATATACGTCACATATAGAACGTTATAATGAGTCCACATCATTCTGATTGTCAATGCAGCATTGTATTTGATCTTTCATCGTAGCTAATCGGTTACTGTCTTTAAAGTCAGGGGGAATCGATTCATACTTAAACCGTTTGCCGCTTATAAGATTATCGTTCTTTTCATACATATCTTGACTTTTTGCGTGTGTAAGCTTGTTAAATTAACGTTCGATTTGACAAAAGATTACCGAATGGTCAGGCATCGAGCATTCCGGTTTTATAGAAAACTTCATACATAAGTGCTTAACAGTGTGCACTTCAAATGTTTAACATAAGTCAATGTTTGAATGTGGGGTAAATACGTTATCCACAACCGCCTTGCCCTTTGTTGAAATAGAGGTATAATTGTCATTTGCTTGCGTAATTCGTCCATTCAATACACAACGTTTTGTCTCGCGTATCAAGTCCAGGAATGACTCGCCATGTTTATTTTTTTTGTGAAATCAATTGTTTTTCTAGGGGTATGCTGTCTACGTTAATAATGGTGTCGTTTAAGTTCAAGATTCTACTATTAATGTCTCAAAAAAACACATTCTGCATTAAAATTCAGATACACAATACTTGTTAGGTGGTCAAAAAATTCATCAACATGTTGGCCTCGCTCCGAGCCTTGCGGTGGTAAGTAGCACACCGTAACGATGGCTTCAGCAGACGATATTTTATCTATCAGTTTTAAACTGAGAATACCTTCAAAAGACTTATCTAAACATGTCACATGGTAGTCATTTCTAAAGGTATATTTCAAGAGTATAGCAACACCACCCGAACCACACGTGGCTTTTTGTTTCACTGAATCTCGGATGAATAAGTAAGTCATGTAATTTCTGTTTCCGTTAGGCATATTATATCCGCATTCCATCTGTACAGTATTTCCTTTCTCGGTAAGCAGTATTTGTTCGTCCATCCGTTAATGTTCCATGTCAGAATAGTAATGTCAGAATATAGCTGGGAATCTTTCTAGTCAAATTGTTCCGCCCGTGGGGTTGGGCCCATGATTTCAGATTGTGCCGGTATCGGTCCCCTGTAGCGCTGACCGTCAATGAAAAGCGCACCGTTGCGATATTTAACAGTTCTCTGTTCTCGCATTGCCTGGTCGATAATCGGTTTCAGTTTCGATTTAAGTTCACGGTCGAATTCAGTTAAATCGTCTGTTATGTAGTACTTGCTTTTCTCTAGAGCTGTTCTCTTTGAGCTGAATATTGCCAGTTTATCACTGAATGATCTTACTCTGAACACAGTTTGTCATACTTTTCCAGATTGCTTTTCCCCAACTCGGAACGCATTTTCTACTAATATATCTGATCTTTTAAAGTCGGTTTCTAAAATGGATTGGACTTTTTTTTCATAGCTTCTTCCGCATGTTCTCCTCCTTTTTCATGATAACCTACCAGCCTAAGATTGTTTTTAATAGCTTGGCGCTCGAAATCTGATTGTTGCTTTTGAAGATCCTCAATGATTTTATTTGCATCGTCCAATGACTTTTGTAGGGATTCACACTGTGCACCCATTTGTTTACTTTTAGTATTAATGTCCATACTTTCATCGTGGGCAAAATCTAAAGATTTGCTTTGTTCTTTGCACACGCTTTCATTGCGCTCCATTCTGACTTCATACTCATCAAGACGCTTTGTTATAATAGTTTGTTGTTCAAGAAGACAGGTCATTGTCACTTTCTGGTGGATAAAGAACTGAGTGTGTTTGTGATAGAATATCACTTAAAGTAACATCTTCTTTTTTATAAGAGCCTTGGCGCTTCTGCTTTAATTCTGTTTCATTCAGGTCCATTGAACTACTTTTCTTTCATTTCTGTACTTTTCCGCGCTTTTTATTTCCCATATGTACGGAGCTAATTGACCAAGGCTTTCATCTAACGGTAAGCGTTTGTGTTTACTTTCCTATTTTGCAACTGTAGAATAAACATGTGTTGCACTCATGCGTGACGATCTGGCGGACAAGAGACGGTGAGCAGTTGCCAATCCGTTAGCTTGGCGTTAGATAATGTCCTGATTAATCAACCGTATCGTCCAATACAAAGAAACACTTATAAGGTGTACTTTAGCACAATTCATATAATTCATGTAGAAACTCACTATTGCTTTTGATATAAATTCAGATATATCCGATAATCCACACATATAAATCACTGTAAAACTGGAAAAAACTATATTATTTTGCACTCAAATAAACGTTCGCGTCTGAAAACACCGGAAGCGGAAACGGATATATATTTTATACAAATTGGATACACTTCGAATTGCTCGTGAGTTAATGATTTCAATGAAGTCGCTCAAAGGTGATGGTAAACTCTTGTTGACCTGTGTGGAAGGTCTATGGACTGTTGTGGCCAAGTTTGATCGATCGCCTTGGAACGGTCAAAACAAAACATGGGGGATTTAAAGCGGTTTTTAAGGATATCCAAACCTCACTCTTTGCAAATACCCATTTAAAAAACATGTAAGTATTCATTAAAATTAACCACAAAGCATATCAAATTAGCTTAAATATAATAACTTAATACTGTATCTTACAAATCGATTCTACAAACACAACATTTAGAGACAATCTAGTAAACATTAGGTCCCTTCGTAACAAATATGTAAACCTATTTCAAATTGCGTTAGACTTTGGAAACAACACATTAAATCCCTCGATACAAACAACGCTATCTCATTTTATCCTTCAACGGTAAGTTTATTCAAATTAAGACGGTTGAAATGGTAATTGATTTTGGAAAGAATACCAATGGGTCCGCTTTATTTTTTAACAGAAAATCTTGACATACAAACATGAGTTCTATTGACAGCAACGATATAAGTACATATTGCAAGCATGTATATATTCAAAGTATAAGAATATATCATTAATGCGCGTCTTGAGCTTGTGTTCACCTCTTTGAATATAACTTATATTTGTATGGCAAATGAGCATTATTTGAATGTTTATAGTAGATATCCAAATATGGTCATGTTTATTAACGCTCCGATGAAGGAACTTTTAACACAATCAATCACAAGCCAGACATTGCGTGCGTTCAGATCATGTTCTTGATTTTTGTTCTAGTGCAAAATTGTATTCACTCCGAAATATATTACATACATTAATATAATATTAGGTACATACATACACAGCTTTTTATAAAGTATTATGAAGTTCATAAACAGAGTATTTCATGATTTCATGTACAGCTATTTGATGGTTACATAAATATAAGTGTCATACACTCAACATACATTCATATAAAATTAATTAATAGTTAATGAATATCAGACAGTTAATATTATTCATGAAGAATATATAATTAAACAGACATGAGTGATATTGAAACGAGAATGCAACACACCATCATAAAACAACAGAGAACGAACCAGTTATATTCGGTGTGCGAGCCCTACATTGATCCACTTCACCATCATAGTGTTGGCTTACTGTTTATCTAATGTTTGTATGAATTGTTTTGACAGCAGCAAATGTATTAGTCATGTCATCGTTTCCCCTCTGTATTTTCCTTACGGACACTATTAAATGATGTGCGAACATTACTGAAAGCAATGTTCAACAGTTTAAACAATATTATTGAACAATCATAAAGATCTATCAACATTGCCAATTACTTAATTTATGATTTAAAAGACTCTCGGTTATATTTTTTAACATTATTAATCGCTCCAATATTGTGGAAAAAATAACCAATTTTTTGACATGCATGCTTGGCTTAAAATTTCACATTGACATTAAAAAAGTATAGAACTTAATTATTCTTAAAACTTATTTAAAATAGAAGCCTTTATTAAAACATTCGTCTAGAGGGATTTTATTACCGATAGGAAGGATCCAAGGTATTAAAACTTAAGCATTACCGTTGTTAAATCATCTTGGAGTTTCCTTGGCCAATCCAACATAAATTGTTAGCAGATATCAATGAACTGTTGTTTCATTATTATTTATTATATAACGTTTTAAATAAAATTATATGTAGAAGAAGGCCTAAAGAGGATTAATCTGTTTTCATTTGTCAGTTGAATGAAGTGCTCATGGATCCGTAGAATCGTCACTGGGATTGAAAAATGAATGAATATTGTTAACACTATGATTGATTTTCAAAAATTATACAACTGTGGCACTATCCCTAAACCCTAGCTTAGAAGATACGAAATGAATTTTGGAATGATCCATTGAAATCATTTGTTGAACGTTGTAGGAAAGAACCATTAAAAATCAGTTTTTGTTTCAAAATCCACTATTTTATAATGCAGACATAACCATTGGTAACAAAAGTGTATTTTTTAAATCATGGTTTGAAAAAGGCGTTCATTTTGTTGGGGACACTATTCACCGTGCAAAACTTTTAACCATTCACAGCTATGATGATGTTTGCAATGTATATATCTTTAAACCAATTTTATTTTATTTTTATTTTTTTCAAGGAATTATTAATGCAGTTACAAAACAAAATGAGGCTTAGAAGCTTTACAAACAACTGCTTTACGAAGCCATTTTATTCCCACAAACCTACGATACATATTAGTAAATACAAATGGTACACAACCTATCAATGATATAATAACAATAATAATTATAAAATTATAGAGTCATCGCCAGTATATATATACATAAATGGTCGAATATTGACCAGAACCACTTAAAGCCCCATTAACCCCAAAAATCAACGAATATGTCGTAAAATTTCGTAAAATAAAGTTAACCCATTAAAAATCAGTGTTCCTTATAGCAAAACCCAAAATTTCAACGCTAGATCTGGTCTGGTAACATAGATTTAACGAGTAGCAAAATGCTCGTTTTTATTTTTTGCACAATATATTCCATTTTAATTTTCCGCAACAGCGACACCCGTCAAGATGTGAAAAACAAGTGTATTCTACGTTTTAGTTCTTACTCTAGCCCAAGACTTCAAAGCTAGTGCTTTTCATTTGGGACTGATGGAAATTGTGTTTGCAGTTACAAAAAGCACTTGTGTTCATTGTTTAGAAAATGTTCATGACAGTAGGCAATACACTATCAATAGCCACATATTTAAAGGTTAGTTATATTTATTTTTTACAAAATTAATTTATGTCCCTCGATTAACCGATGTTTGCACTGAAGCAACAAATACAATTTTAAATCAAAAGGTATTTTTGGCTTGAATTTTCTAGCAAACATAATACAAATTATAATAATACACTTCTAATTGTGTTCATAATTATATAAATAATACCCGTTATATATAATAATAATAGTAATACTAATAATATTATTCTTGTTGTTTTTGTTGTTATTATTGTTTTTGTTGTTATTATTGTTTTTGTTATTATTATTATTATTATTATTTTTATTATTATTATTATTATTATTATTATTATTATTATTATTATTATTATTATGAATGGTTAAAACTACAATGCATAATTATTTTTTACGCTAAATGTATAAAAAAAGATCATTACATAGAATTTGTCGTGTCTGACTATGTGATATTTTAGTCATTTTTTGTTGTGTGATATGTCACTGTGTTATTGTGTGAAATAACAAATCTATTCCCATCAAATATCTTGTGGTTGTAAAAAAAAACACACATTATAGACATTCACATGATTGTATTGTTTGATGTGTTAAAATTCCGAATGGATTTTTAAATATAATACACATTTTCTGACACGCATCTTTTTTTTTATAAATTATATTAATAATTGGTTATCACCTTAACATATGTATGACGACATCAAGAATTCTGAGATTGCACAATCACCATGGATAATGAGAATAAAGGTCGGAAAAGGCATGAAACTCTCTGAATGTCGGAAATTCTATATTTAAAGGCCATCAAAGTTATCATGTGTACTTAACCACAATATACAAAAAAAAAGAATACTCCCTTTAAATGTTAGACACAAATTTTGTATGTTATGTCTAATGTAAATCGATAAACAAATAGTGATTAAAATGCCTTCATATTATCTTGGGAAATAAAGACGATGAAACAGTAGACAAATCCTGTCAGACTTAATTTCTGATTGTGGATTACAGGACATGTATGTTCAATTTGGGAAGTTATAATTTGTATGAAGACCAATGGAAATAAATGAATACCTACTGTACCCACCCCTGAATGTTTGATAACAAAGTTGCAGTTCAAACTTGTCAAAAAACAACGTTGTTCTTTAAACTCAGAGACACAGTTTTTGCGGAAAACCAACCTTTCCCAACACAAGAATTAGAAACCAGAATGTATACATTAACATCTGTTTGAACTTTATGGCTAAATTTACGGCATGTATGCAGGAATACTTACTCCAAGCACATTATACATATATGACACATGTTTAACAAAATAGTAACATATGCGTAGAGTTTGACATTTTACAATCTTTTGGCGTATTCATTTGCTTTGTGTTTTATATTATGCTTATGAATGCAACACAATGTCTAGTAGGTGTGCTTCATACACTATCTTTATTGAGTATAATTAAGTGAGTATTATGCAAAGTATTCATATAAACGATGTAACCAGATGAAGATGAATTCATAATAGAATATTAATAGTTATTTGGTTTACTTGTATAGACGTATTATGATTAATTATTTACTGTATTGTAAATAACACTATCAAATTTAACTCAACAGTCAAAATCATAACAAAACAGAAAACGCTTAAGGATCTTGAAGATACAATGGAAATAGCGTTGATATGTCTTTTTTTAAATTTGACCAATTAAACATTTCAAACGATCTAATATAACAAGATTACAATCACCTTTTGTAATAGTTTACGTTTTATAATAGGCTTATATAAACACAACTTGATTGGTTTCTATGCGACTGGTATAATTGTTCTTATTTTACAAACAACACAGGTTGAATGGTTCAACAAATCCCATCAAAACTTGTTTCGAAAACAATGAACATAAAAAAGACAGAATAAAGCAATATTAACGTATTGATTAACGTATATTGGTTGATCACTTCTAGATCGATGAATATATTTGACTTACATATGATCTTGCTTTACAATTCAATATGGAACATCATACGACACCAAAACTCGGTTTTCTAACGATCAATTGTGTTTGGCACATACATTCAAAGCTGCAATCGAAACTGATCATAAATGGGTTAATGTGTGTTCACACCTGAATACTCTGTTATTCAAGTTTCAACCAAGTGCTGCATTTCAACCAAGAACCTTCACTAGGAAATGGATTACAGTAGTAGAAAGTTATTGATTTCTTTATGTATGAACACGTCTAATGAAAACTCATAAGTAAAAATCATCTACATGTTGGTCTTATCAGATTAATCTGGGACGTCACAATTAACATTCTCAACGTAATTCTTAATTACAGCCATATAAAGATGAAACGCTGACATCGACAACATCCCGATAGAGATTTGTTTGTTCAGCCTCGAATATAATGAATGAGTACAGGCGACGATTATTTTAACGTTGATAGCATGGCGACCGTACCAGAAAACGCCAAGACGCCCAAATAAGAGCAAGTCATTTTCATCAAGAAATTTTACACGGATATAAATAGTTCAGTCAAGAGGACGTGTGTATTGACTTTTGTTTAAGAAACACGAAGACTTTAAGTTGGATTTAAAGAGTGTACCTGCTGCAAAACGCACGTTTCCTGCAATTATAGTTTTGCATGTCCTCCGTGGGACCAATCCATTCAAAATAAAAACCGATTCATCTGTTACTTGCCAATGTACTTCCTCGTTGTACAAAGGGTTTTCAAAAATGCTGCAGCGGCGTAATGTCTTGGATTGTGAATGACGTCGTCGAGCCGTTGCTTTGGAATCAAACGATGTAATGAATAATGTGTTCAACTTCGCGGTATTATTGTATCATATGTTTGGAAAATACACATTATGACTTGGTAAAAAAATGTAGACAATATGATTGCAGTCTGAACATATATGACGTCTAAACCAAGCGAGCTGAAGTAGCACATCTGAATTAAGACGCAATGTTTTGTTTAACTGGTGTATGAACGCCATCGCTATAAAACACGTCGGTATTTACATGTTGGAATAGTATTGCATACTTGAGAAAGTATTATGCTTTTGTTTTCAATAATATAATATCATATTAATATTAACATAGCGTGGATACTGAGAATCAACAGATAAACTGTTTAACACTTATGAATTTCATATGTGAACAAACACAAAGTAATACTTACAAGTTTATTACAACTCATTTTATGTGCCACCTTCCATGGGGTTATTAACAGTAGCCGACTTAAGGTTAACTTAACGTAATTGGACTTTTCGCATTAAGGAATTGTATGCATTAAAGGTTTTTCATTACATTTCGCCCAGGTGCTTACGCACTATATTCCGATGTTATTAAAGTAATTGATTCTCTCTGAGAACACTGTATACACAATTATCGGGCGCACTTATTACAAGCTATTTCGTTTTACTTTTTACCATGAAAGCAATAAATCCGACAATAGTGACAAGCTTCCTTTTCTCAGCAATTTCTCTTTTCTCTTCCAGAACAACACAGTAATAATGCGAAGTATACCGTCGTTAAGATACTCTTCGTATTTACGGTAAGGACAGAAGTGTTTATTAGGGTGTTTTCATTAACTATAGTTATCATATATATATTGCTGAGTAAGATACATACTCAGTACCAACCTTGATTGTAAGCTGTAGAACTTACTTCTGATATATCTTTAATGTTTAAAAAAACGGAGACATTTTAACAGGTATTCAGGAATTTGATAAACTATTGATAAGCACCACTGTGCACGATATATCTTTGCAAACATGCTTTTAAAATGTTTCTATTACTTGATGCTGATGATATGATTATTTTTGGTAACACAGTGAAAGAATTACAAAAACAAGGCCTAGATCTACTTAAAGAGTATTGTCAGCGCTGGAAACTTATTGTGAACAAAAAAAAATCATGATTCTGAGAAACGGTGGGCAAAACAGTTCTTAACATTTTCATTATAACGGTTCTCCAGACCACGTACAGTCCCGCCACAAGGGGGTGAGAAAAACCGCACTGATGATGGGCAGCGATTGGTCGGATCTCAAAGCGGGAACGGTGACGATGACGACGACCGGTCACATTGTTACGCTCAGCCAATCAATGGAGCTACGCAAAATCACGAAGCGGACAGGCAATCCGCTGACTCTCTCTCCGAATAGGGACAAGGTCAAGGTCTTAATACGAACATTGTTTATAAACATTCTAACGTTAAGGTTATTTCATGGAACATATGTAGATTAAACAAATATTATGAAAATGCCGAGGTCACTAATTTTTTAGGTTCATTTGATATAATACATATTTGTGAAACTTGGGCTAAATATGGTTGGGATTTTAATGACTTTATGAAATCGTATGTTCATAACGACTTTGTGAGAAAGATGAAAGATAATGCTTTCAGAAATAGTGGGTGAATTAGTGTCTATATAAGCAGTAAATTACATAAGCAAGTACCTATTCGACGAATTTATGAACAATTTGAAAACTGTGTTATTTTGTTCTGTGAATACTCTACCTTGTATGATTGTGAGGATATTATAATGTACTTTACGAATGTATCTCCTGAAGGATCATGCTACTATAATGATCAAGATGAGAAGAATGGAATCTCAAATGTATGGTAATTTAGAAACTATAACTTACGATTATCCACAAGCATTGCTGTACATTACAGGTGATTTGAATTCCAGATGTAAAGATTTTTAGGATTATATTCCATTCGATGATTTCTTTTATTTTTTTTTGTAGTATAGATTGTGATGGAAGCACATTTGATATCCCACGCAATAATAAGGATAATATACGTGGTAATAATTATGGTAAATCTCTGGTAAATTTATGTTATATATTTGACATACACTTTCTCAATGGCCGTTGTCCTGGTGATTGATGTGGTTAATTTACATGTTTTTCAAATGATGGCTCAAGTGTCGTATATGCTTACTTCATCATCACTTTTTCAATACATAAAAGACTTCAAAGTTTTAGACATGGATGATTCGGATCATTTTCCGGTTTCTTGTGTGTTTGAATTTCCATACAGGTCAAATAATATTGTAAATAATATTAATGAATATCCACTTAACACATTGAAGAAATTTCGGTGGCGTAATTCGTTATGTGACGAGTTCGTACTAACGTTAAGGGGCTTATTGCAGAGTCAGTGTAACACTTTGCTTGATACCATAGATTCGAATGTTAATTCTGCGGTAGATATGATTACAGCTATATATCAGGGTGCTGGTAAATGTATGCTGGTTAATTTTCGGTATTTTTTATCACAACCACCTTAGTGGGATGACGAGTGCGACTATTTAAAGTCGGTAAAATATAGCGCTCTTCGTCAATTTCGTAGCTCCAATTTAGAGTCAGATCTCAGATTGTTTAAAGATAAACGGCATAATTTTAAGAATGATTGTAGGTCAAAAGTACATGAATATCAAAGGTTAAACCGCCAAGGACTAGTTAATTGTAGTAATATTCCTACAATGTTTTGGAAACTTTGAAAGAAAAATAAACCAGCCAAATCAATTGATTCTAGTATCTCAAAATTAGAATGGTTACACTATTTCAGTGGCCTTTTATTCGATGCGAACTCTATTGTTGTTGATTTCACTGTTGGAAATGACCATGCTTATTCTGATGATACGGCGAATTCACTTAAAGATCCTTTCACATTGCAAGAAATTGATGGTCAATATCCAAATTAATAAATGGAAACAGTTGTGGTCTGGATGGAATTCCGCCGGAATTTTACAAGTGTTCACAAACGGATATTTCTCCAATAATGGTGTTGTTGTTTAATAAAATATAAGACACTGGTAACTTTCCCGAGTCGTGGGGTCAAAGTATCATTACACCGATTCATAAGTCAGGTCCAAGTAATAACCCTGGTAACTATCGTGGTATATCTATTACGAATATTCTATATAAAGTATTCTCTGGGGTGATTAATAAGAGATTGTATGACTGGGCAGAGGACAATCATAAGATTGATGAATCTCAAGCAGGTTTCCGTATAGGATATTCGGCAGTTGATAATGTCTTTTGTTTACAGGCGATGGTCCAAAATTATCTTTCAAAACGGGGTGGTCGATTCTATTGTTTGTACGTTGACTGCCGTAAAGCCTTTGAAAAGAAAGGAGTTTTTGGAAAGTTCCTAAGAGTTCTTAAATCTATGTATACATGCTTGACTTCTCTTGTAAAAGTCTCAAAAGATGTTACAGATGCGTTTCCCTGCAATATTGGAACCAGGCAGGGAGACAAATCGAGTTCGACTATTTTTGCCCTATTTATAGATGAGTTATCTTCACTTTTAAGGATTAAGTGTGAATCTGGTATTTTCATAACTAATGATATCCCAGATATTTTGTGTCTTATGTTTGCAGACAACAAATTAACATTGTTGATCAGTTTTGTACTGATACTGGTATGGACATTAATCTGGATAAGACCGAAATTATTGTATTTCGCAATGGTGGTCCCCTCCGAAGATATGAAACTTGGTTCTTCCGTGGACAACAACTTAACGTTACTCCTGTATACAAGTGCATGGGGTTATTGTTGACTCCAAAGTTAAGCTGGAGCTCAGCCCATGATAAACTAGCTTCCCAAGCACAAAATGCACTATTTGCAATATGAAAATATGAGAAACCATCTGGTTTTTTTCCTGCAAAGGATTTATTTAAAATATTTGATACTATGGTAAAGCCAATATTATGTTACGTTCCCAGATATGGGGTTATGAGTACAGTCCAGCTATTGAATCTGTCCATTATATGGTTTGTACAAAATTCTTACATGTTCGTAAAAATACCAATACTTGCATGGTTTTGGGGGAATGTGGAAGACTCCCATTATGTATCACTTATTTTACCAACTGTATCAGGTACTGGTGTAAACTATTAACTATGACATCTGATAGATACCCTAAGCAATGTTATATTAGGCTTAAATCAATTGATGATGCTGGAAGAATTTGTTGGGTAACCAAAGTAAAATCTATACTTTTCACATACGGTTTTGGATATGTGTGGATATCACAAGAAATTGGTGATTCTGATATGTTTATCAAACTTTTCAGAAATAGATTGATTGAACGTTTTACTCAAAACTGGCATGACACCGTAAGCAACTCAAGTCGTTGTCACCATTGTAGTCATTTTAAAATCCAACTTAATATTGAGCGATATTTGATAATAGAGATGCCAGTCAAACACAAAATAGCCTATGCTAAGTTTAGATGTTCAAATCATAAACTACAAGTTGAAACTGGCAGACATCTGAATATTACTTTCCAGAATAGCGTGTGTAATGTTTGTTCACAAATTAATAATAATATGACATATGTGGATTGTTAATATCATGCATTTTTCCATTGTGCTAAGTATACAAGTATAAGAAATCAGTTTCTGTTCAACTGGTATGACTCTGGTACTGAACTGAATAACTTCTATGACTTATTGTCAACGAATGATTTTGAAACTATTAGAAAATTAGCAGTGTATGTTTTCTATCTTATTAATTCTATAAAAGACTAGATACATGTATTAACATTTACATCTGTACAATATTAATATGACACAACTTTGCCATTTCTGTATATTACATGATATGTATGTAGAAAACTAGCAGTGTATGTTTTCTATCTTATGAATTCTAGAAAAAGACTAGATACATGTATTAACATCTACATCTGTACAATAGTACTATGACACAACGTTGTAATTCATGTATAATACATGATATGTATGTAGAAAATTTGCAGTGTATGTTTTCTATCGTATGAATTCTTGAAAATTCTAGATACATGTATTAACATTTACATCTGTACAATATTACTATGACACAACTTTGCAATTTCTGTATATTACTTGATATGTATGTAGAATAGTTGCAGTGTATGTTTTCTATCTTATGAATTCTAAACAAGACTAGATACATGTATTAACATTTACATCTGTACAATATTACTATGACACAACTTTACAATTTCTGTATATTACATGATATGTATTTTGGGCCGGAGGCCTCTGTTTCTTTAATAAACTGTTGACTTGACTTGACTTGTTGACTTGACTTGGTAAAACTATTAATGTTGAAAGTACATTAAACTATCTCGGAATTTTATTTACGTCCGGTGGTTCCTTTCCGGAAGCACAAGCTACGCTTTCAGGACAAGCATAACACTATTTTTTAAATGAATACATATATATATAAATTTTCTGAAATGTATACGGGTCACATATTAAATCTATTTGATAGCCTCATTATGCCACTTTTGAACTATGGCAGTGAAGTTTTTTTTTTTAATTGCATGTCTAATGAAGGTGTTTATATGCAATTTTGTGAACAAATCCTGTTACAAGATAAATGACTTTGTTAATGGCGAACTTATTTGTCTTCATTGTCAATCTTCCAGATATTTTAACATTATTAAATATAAGAAAAAGTTAATCAGAACAAAAGAAAATACATGTACTAAAACATGTTTTTAATGTTGGTTAATGATTGCAATGTTCATCTGAATATGGTGTTCTTTACTTAAGGACTTGCTTTGTTACTTATTGTTTTACGCGGTATGGCTGTTTCAAATTGTCGGAAACGATAAGATATTTATTTCAAACGTTAAGCAAAAATTAAATGATAATTGTATTCGAAATTGGAATGCGAGATTGTGCAACTCAAACAGAGCCAATGTGTATAAAAACTATGACTATTTTTACATTTCAGCCTCATTTAGATTAGTGCTCAATAAAAAATAGTCGAATACGTTTTTCTAAATTAAGATGCTCTTCACATAGATTGTATGTAGAAAGTGGGAGATGGGCTAAACCTTCTCCCGTTCCTGTAATATGTGTAATACATTGGAAGATGAAATCCACTTAATGTTCGAGTGTAGGACGTATTCAGAGTTAAGATCTCAGTATATACTCTTTTATTATAGACACCGACCTTACATGCTAAAATGTATTGAATTACTTACAACTGAAAATAAAACGTTGCTTCACAAACTATGCAGTTAAATGTATAAATCATTTTAATTAAGGGATATTAATACATATGTACCATGTTGATCTATTTATATGTTACATGTTTTTTTTAATAACTGTTATAACTGCATGTGGATTTCATATAAAAAATGTAATTATTATCTTTAAAGTGAAGGTTATATAACAGTATCGCACACCACAATACATAAACGAATTGTAATGCATTTAATTACGGCTATTATGTCACATTTAAACGCTATATTTTAATATTGCATTGTACATGACTTTTAGAATTTTGTAAGTGGTCTGTAAAGGGTTTATGAAATCCATGTTAATGAACATCAAACGTAGCTACCTTATTACATTGCGTGTTTTTTATCTATATACGCCGTGTCGTTTTAATTAAATAATGTGCGGCCTGTATTATCGTTTCGTTTAAGTAGCAAGCAAGGGCTATTGATAATGCTATTGTTACATGCATGAGATATAATTGACATGTATTTTAGTACAGCTAAATGTAAGAAAGTTGAATATACGACATATTATATAATAAATACTGTCTTATTATTCTTAAATAACCACACAATATTATGTAGCAAAATCAGGTGTCTCATGCACTCATTTTGGTAATATGGCTTAGCACAAAGTGTAATTAGTATTACAAGTTTTCGCATGTATTTTATTATACCTAATTTATGTTAACTATTTTATTGTTGCTATATTGATGTCATTAATTAGTTTCATAATAATTTTACGTAATTACACATGTTTAATTATAGATATAATGTCGATAGTTATTTATAAAATATTAAATAATACATGTATATATTGTGACAATGAAACGTATTATTACTTTGTATAGTCAAGAACAATTTACTCTTTAAACACTGAACGCTTTTTTTGTCTACTTGGGCTTTTGGCCTTCGGGATGTTTTGCTAATAAAACGTGAAAAAAAACCTTAAAATAAGGTATCGTATTGCTTTTTAACGAAAGGCAATCACACGAAATATTTAATAAAAAACTTAAAACCCTCTGATGAACTATGGTATCAACGGGCTTTGTCCGAATTACTGCCTTTTACCTTCAAACACCGTGTGTGGTGTATTTCTGTTAAAAGATTTCGTATACATATAATCGTGTTATACCATTAACAGTTTAAACCCACCCCCACCCCGGAGACATATCGAGAAAACTGATGAGCGAATGACTTACAACAAATAAACAAGCTCTTTTTATTCGAATTTTGCTCTAATTATTGCGGCTGCATTACCATGTTACGGTATGCTGTGTATTCGATTGTACGTTAACGTCGTATTCATATAGATTATCTTGCATGCATAAAAGGTTATGAGTGATTTGCATTCACATTCCTCACGAAATGTGAAGCATACAGTTAGCCTTAAGCTATGACCATCTTGATATGAGACACGAAACTGGTGCAGCTCCAGGCCAGCCTGCCCATTCACACAGTTGGTTTAAACACTATTTATTTAGTTCATTGAAAGTACATATAAGCAATACAATACAAACATACATATTATATTTGAGCAATATGCTAGGCAGGTAGAATTGCAGTATTGCTTTACATAAAGGCTGTAAAATACAATTGGACAGAATTGAGAAGGAAGCTCGAGGCTTATACTATGTCTCTCTTCTGTCAGTTAGAAGCGCTGCTGTAATGGTGTAAACAACCAAACGTATAACAACTATTTAAAGACATGTCAAAATTACGAACAATATATTAGTGATAGATAATTGCATACCTTTACAAATGTAAAAATAATATAACTTATAATACAAAAAGTATAACAGAGTAATGTAGATAGCATAAGAGCTAATAAGTGGAGAAGGAAAGGGATAGCAGTGGAAGAGTAGAGTTTCAGAATAAGAGAAGTTGCAGTAAGAAAGGAAGCAGTTGCGGGAACGGGGCATCGTTAGCAGAATATGGTTTGTTCATGAGATAGAAATGTATTAGAATCTATGACTATCTCGGATGAAAGACTGAACATGTTTGAATATTAATGAGTTTACTTCATATGAGCCGTCTTTAACACCGAAAAGAAGAAGTTGCATTCACACAGTTAAGTGAGGATCCACCCCGACCGCTGCAGCTCCAGGCCAGCCTGCCCACTCGCACAGTTAAGTGAGGATCCACCCCGTCCGCTAATGAGATCACGAACGCTTGAGTGACTTTATAGCGAACAGTGTAACTCCTGACCTGACTGCACGAACACTTGAGTGACTTTATAGCGAACAGTGTAACTCCTGACCTGACTGCGCGAACACTTGAGTGACTTTATAGCGAACAGTGTAACTCCTGACCTGACTGCGCGAATAGCATATGGCATAAGACGCATACACGCATACAAAGTTATTGTAGTAACGTAACAATTATTGTTCTTTAAAAAAACAATCACCAACCTTTAACGTTAGAAATTGGTAAAATATTTGCTTTTAACAAATATGCCTGTAGAGAAAATTTCTATTGCTGTGGTTGTATTGAATGAATAAATACTTAGTATCATCTAGAATGAATGTAAGCGGTTTTAAACGTTAACTATTATTCGAACATTATACATATTTATGCCATAAATGTAAGTTACAAACGCGAAGATTCTGTAGAATCATTTCTTACCATGGATTAAGTTCTCACGAAGCCTATAGCAAGGAGTATAGTTAAACCTTTTACATATACAACTTAAACGTTGCTATAAGATGATGTGTTTGCTATTTTCAGATGGAATTTATATTATATCTTCTCTGTAAACAATTGTGCAAAATCAAACGTTATGCGTACACATCGGGAGAGTCTAAATCGAGACTTCAGGAACAAACAAAAGTATCAAATGAATTTCGCAAATTCGCAATCCTAGATAATTAAATGACTAAGTCAGTTTTGCAAATGTCTAAACACTATTAATACATGATAAACCGTAATTGTTTGTTCTGTTTATTTTGCTTTTTTAGCAGTTTTCAACAGTGCATGTATTTCAGTAACATCACGTCTGTTACTCTAGACACTCTTTTACAGCTTAAGCTGGAGTACACGTATAAATTACCTATACTTAAGCATGAAAGTGATTGCTATTCAAAATTTAATTCAAAGTCAGAGGTGGAATGGTCGTATAGACTAAAGCTCAACTAGGAGATTGTGTCGCAGATCTTTAAATGATGAAAACATAAAAGCTTTTTATAAAGCATGGCCTCGAATAGCAAAACTGATAGTTTAATGTCATCACATTAACGAATATTATTTGAGCTATTCCTTTGTACAATATCGTTTACAGTCACACCCTGTTTGCCAGGCGGGGTCCCAGTCGTGTCATTGGGTCACACACGGAACGTTCGGGGTCATGTTGCTATTCACATGTCCGTACCATACGATATGTATTCCGAGTTTCATATATTGAAGCAACCTCCGTCAAACCCTCCGATTTAGGCAATCGCATAGCCTCTACAAATATATATATAATGGCTTTATACCAGCGAAACGACCCGCAAGTGGTGTACAAGTACGATCCGTAACATGTGGAAATGAGATCGACGGAAAATGACGTCACCCAATCCGCAATCGCTGCCATCAAACTCTGAGGCCGTTTTCTGGTAGACAGCAAAGTCTGCGCCGTGCTTCCGAAAACAATAATGGAAAATACATGTTTGTTGTTTTGTTGTTTTTGTTTTATTTCGTCTGAAGTCAGGGTCGTTATAATGTGCTATCCCCATAAGGTGGTAATTTGAGTAAAGACTATTTATTTTAATAGAACGGGAGCTTTGACGGCCTATACGATATTGTTTTCAAAAATACAATATTTAAAGACGTAGATGTTAACGAATTGTTTTTACAGGTCTATGTACTGATAAGCTTTTATGCAAACAATTTGTAATCAAAAATCAAGATAATCAGAAATAAAAAATGTGTTCCATTAATATATAATTCGACAAACTTCTAATAACATTGTACCGATAAAATTATGACACTTTTTCATCCGGCTTTTAAACGGTTTTGTTCATGTGTGAAAGTAAACCGGGCTTGTAAATTTAGGAATTAACTTACTTCAAACGAAAGTAAGATTAAATATTATTTTTTCACATATCAGTCGTTTGTAAGCATCTTTTTCATTTGCTTAAATGAACTTTAGTTTGCCATACTCAATGGATGCAGTCTGTGCAATCAGAATGATTTCATAAAATACCAATGCATTCAAGTTTTTTTATGTTTCTTTGCATTATTTAGACGGGTATAATATGATTTAAATTACATTGTTGGTTCAATCTTTCATGTCCTCATATTTATGCTTTTAAAGCGGACATCGTAGCTCCTGACCAGACTGCGCCATAACGTCTGGGCTTGAGTTACTCTGGCTGCATACGCCATAAGACCCATTTTCCATTTTACAAGTAACTTAGCCTTTTATGTTTTTAATGTTGAACAGTAACATCTGGTTATTTTTTCTGAAATGTACTATATTGCCATTGCTTAAGATTTAGACAGGAAACTGCAATATTTAAAGGTTTCTTACTTGTTAAATAATACATAAGTAAAAAAAATACCTAACGCCGAATTTATGACTTTTGAATAAATATGTGTTTAACTGAAATAAATTAGATATGTCTTACGCATAAGCTTCACTCTGAAATCAAGTGGATCTACCGAAGGATTTGAAAAGAAGTGTTTTTCTCTATTGATCAATATTATATACAGAAACACAATCTTTATTTCTGTCACGTTACATGATAATAACATACATGTTATATAAGCATAAACATCGTTAATGGTCGTGAGACTGTGTTCTCTCACATGTTATTCAATATATATCGTAGAAAGCATGTTTCAATATCAGAGACATATGTGAAGTTATCTACTATAATCAGACTTGTTCCTTGTAAACAGTTTTGTCCCGTGTGAATATATGCATGTTTTTTTTAAATTATTTTGTAACACTTATCCATAGCAAATATCAACTAGTGTTTTCTTGTATAATATCATGCTCTTTTTTATGTTATACCATAAAAATGACGTTCAATATTTGTCTGAATGGACCTGGATTTGGAAATACAAATTAACTTGCTCTTTTTTTTAAATCAATGAGATATTGATCGGCATGTCGAAGAACTACGACCATTTACACAGAAAGGAAATAAACAAATACAACGCAGAAATGTTATGTGCACAGTCAAACTGACATAGACCTTACATATATACATGTAATATACTACTACTATTATTTCTACTACTACTACTACTACTACTACTAC